>VYXD01010146.1:221642-244497 GCA_013397195.1 Hylia prasina | reverse complement strand
AAAAAAAAAAAAACAAAAAACCCACAAAAAACCACAACCCCAAAAAAACAAAAAACCCAAACCAAAATATCAAACACGTGCCTTCCTCTTTAATTTGCTTAAAATATATGGTATAGATATATGAGATATGTGAAAAATATATTTGATTCAGAATTTGGGTAACTTTTGAAAAAGTATCATCCTTATACAGAGATGAAGTAGAACTTAAATCAGTATCAGTAGTTTAAGTCAACATTTCCTTCAAATATAGTCTGTGCTCCCTATCTTGACTACCTGTGATTATGTACATGTGTCCAAACAGTTACAGTTCTGTGACTACTTACCCTTCAATCTGTCACTGGAATGCTGAAACACTGACAATGGACAACAAAGTGTCTGAATAGATCCTCTATTTCTGCATAAGGCTAGTTGAAAAAAAAACCCAAGCCACCAACCAACAAAAAAATCACTTTTGGAAGCTAACAATACAAACAAGTGTTATGTAAAATATGTCCTCTCAGTCCGCTGACTTGACATAAAACAGGTACAAGAAGTGTACTGGATTCCAAAACTTTGTATTGAGATTCTTGCCAAACCTTTTCTCACACCTTTTGACTTATACAGCCCCTACCTTGTACCCTACCAACAACGGGACCTTTCCTCACCTTTGCCAATCTGGCCATTTCTCACTGCAAGGAGAAGGTTTGAAGGGGAAGATGCTTGGTCTGGTGCATCTGGGCTCAAAGCTACATTAGGTGGTATTCAGTGGCTCCATGGTCACCTTGAAGATGTTCTGTAGGCTTCTGGGGGTGCTCTGTGATGAATTTAATTATTTTTATCCTTTTGCCCCTACCTCACTCTGCTCTTGTCTCATATTAGGACCTCTCTGCACTGTTACAAAGCTTTCAGCTGACTTACATTTTTAAGTCAGTAGGTCAAGGAATATTTACCATACCACAACTGAGACAATAGTAAAATGCAGTTAAGTATTACTTATATTAATTTATTTTCAAGAATGTTTTATTAGGTCTTATAATTTCTGAATGTATTTTGTAAATCCACAGGGTTTTGCTTTTTTTTTAATGCTGCAATTGATGATTGCATTTTTTCAGACTTGCATAGTCTTCTGCAGGGCACAGACAAGCAACAAGCCTTAGAGATGTGACTTTTCCTCTGCCAGTGCATCATACTGAAATATGGTTATGTGCTTAGCAATAGTACCTACAATAAGCACTGCCTTCAACAAGTGGTGGTAAACAAGGATTTAAAATAAGCTGGAATACCTCTCACAGCATTACGATGGTTTTGATAAAGTAATCTCTCTAGACTGTTTAGTAAGTTCATCCTGCACCATAAATTCTACCTCATTTCTGTGTAAGAATGACTTTTTACCAAACGTCAACCAAATTCAAAGTCCCTGTTCAAGCTTGTTAATACAGCTATTGTGATTTTTTTTTCCTCAAATATGGACACATTTTCTGCACTCTAGGATATGGCTGGATTCCTTATCCTCTGCCATATGGTCCCTTTTCCCCACTGCAAATGAACCCCTTTGGATAATTAGCTATCTAGCCTTTGAAAATCAGTTTTGAAAACTAGTTTTTCTGAAGAAGTGTTAGTTTTTGTCCACCTGAGTAATTTTTAGTGCTTAGGGATTCTTGCGGTTATAGAGTAACAATTTGGCTAAACACTGTCATTCAGCCATGTAGAAATGAAGATAAAGAATAAAAATATCTTCTCATATCAAAATTGCACAAGAAATATAGATGAACATAATTTATTTGCCTACTTGTGATCTGGTCATAAAGCTGTGATAAAGTCTTTCATCATTACACACAAATAGCATTTTATTTCTTTATTTATGTAGTGTAGATAAGAAAGGAATTCACATTAACAGTTAAGCATGGATGAAGAAATAAAAAGTGTTGGTGAAAACTAGAAATACAACTTCTTTTTTAGATCTAAAGCAGTTTTTGCAGTGACTACTGAAGTCTTATCAAATCAGAAATACCAGAGTCTCATTGCATTAAATGGCTAACCGGGGGAATCTTCACAATGGCTTTTATTATGGCAGTTATCCCTTTATATGCTCTTCAGAGAGGCTAATGACATCCTGGTGTAATTAGGTGCCCAACAACGAAAGCTTAAATCACTCAAACTTAATCAGACATGAGGTACTACAGCTGAGAGGTTTAGATTGTTCTAATATTAACTAATTTGTCTAATATGACACTAACTATACTGTGCTCAATTCCTTGATTGAGTTGAATGATGGTGGTGTGATTCACTGTATTACCTTATGTTTAATAAGCTTGACTTGTCTGAATGTCTTTGACATTTACAGATGTCTTTGCTTTAGCATACTATTTCTCCTTGTGTTTTCCCAAAAGATATGGCTTGAGAAATATTCTAATGAGTCCCAGTGATTTATTTCTCAGTAGACCTTCAAACGGACTCTGAGAATTAAATACTTTTCCCACCACTTCATGTTTTTTTCCATTGTGAACAAGGAAAAATATTTAAATTTAGTCAATTTTCCTCTTCAAGGTCAAGTCTCTTTAGTCTCATCATTTTCCATCCAGAATTGCTTCTTTTATGATCATGGCAAAGGGAATATTATTAGCTTATATGTGCATAATCATAAAATATTCCTGTCAGGTTTCTTGTATTGGATGTTTGTATGTAATACAAGCCATTACCATTACAGCTGTAACCAGTATGAAGCCCTTATTTTAGGTGCCTTCACATTGTCCAAATTTAACTATGTTGACAGAAGCTTTTTCCATATCTGGTCTCTGTTTTATCCTGGCTTTATTTTAACAGCGGGCAGAAAACTCTCCACTTGTTCCTCCCCGAACCCTTATTTTGACTGAGTGAAAGAAGGACAACCATTTGCTTTTTGTCTCCCTGGTCATGTGTCAGTCAATTAATATTTGAAGACTTTGACAAAAGGGTCCTATAATCCAATATTGGATTGTGGGGATTAGCTGGAAGTAATATGAAGGGAGAGTTTATATGACTGGCAGATGATCATGCTAGTCTATAATTTCTTTCTGGAATCCTGTCTGGTTGTTCACACCTTGGATAACACTCAGTGAGGTAATAGTTTGTCTTAGATGACAATGGTTGGTTTGAACCATGTGTTCAACTTCACTTAAGATGCATATGGGAAAACACTATTGTTGGACATCTAAAAATCCATAATTTACTTAACAATACAATACTGGACATGTGCACATACAAAAAGTAGGGGCTGCAAAGAAAAATGAGGGCTGAGAAATAATCTTAGTGGGCATTATCCCAGCTTTTAAAGTGGCTGAATATGAGAATTGCCTCTTGCTTAGTGTGTGAAATGGGAGTTAGTCAAGGCATGTTGAAACTGGAACTTTGGATTCCTGTCTCTCTGCTGTGAGAACCAAAGTTCAGCAGGTAGGAAAGCAGAAGACAGCAATTGGAGGGTCTCAGCTGAAGCCTCAGGCTGTGGTCATGGACCACAGGGTCCATTCTTTTGTGGTTTTTCAGGTTCTCTCCTTGGATTTTTAATCTCCAACATGTTGTGCTTCAATTGATCTAATAAAAGTGTTGTGTATGGTGTACTCTTTCTGCCATCCTCTGGAGACAAGGCTTATTTATGGCAGTTTTGTTTTGGAACATTGTGTTACGCATATTTCTTTGTCTTAGGGATTGCTGGTCAAAGATATTTGCCCTTTGCTCTGGCTATGAGTTGGGCTTTACAGTAATTCTTTATTTTATGGAAAAAACTCAGTTCACCATGTCTGATTTTCTAAATGTCAGCCTAAGCTTCCTATTTGAGGTAATTTGCTTTTAAGACAGTAAGAATCAGGTGAAAATGCAAAGTCAAAAATATTTTGTTGAAGTACAATTGAGAGTACTAGGCAAAATATCCAAAATAATATAGAACTACAGAAAAATGGTGTGATGAGCATTAATACTCCAACAGCCCAGTGCTCTCTTTTCACTAGCTTTATATTTTAGCTTCTTAAAATAATCTGGTTAATTTTATTTTTCTCTGAAATCTGATGCAGAAATTAATTTCAAATCAATTCTGCCTCCATGAGTCTCAAGAGGGAGAAAATTATTTTCAGATAGCAATTTTAAGGGACTAAGCATTTCTAGGTGAGCAAAGTCTGTATTTTATATCCTATGACGCTTGCTGGTAGCTGTAGGAGAAAATTCCAGGATCATGTCATGATCAATGAGAGAAAGAAGCACCCAGAGCTAGTTAATAGAGTAATATTGAAATCTTACAATAGTTTTAATGCATAAAATAGTTAAAAACATTGAAAGATGTTTCATTTTGAACTGTATGTATTGGCAGGCAAAACATGGAGAAAAGATGCTTGGGGTTTATGTGTGTTTATAATCATGGTTTATATATTATATAGGGTTTGTAATATTTCTTTATTTTAACTGCTAATTTGATTCTGTGAATGATTCTTTGCAATTTGTTGTGGTATTGCAGAGACTGGGTCATCCTGAGGATTGCAGAGTCCCCCAGAGTGGCAAGCTGGGCTCCAACTTGAGTTTATGGTCTTTTATCCTTTTATTCATCGTGCAGCTCTGAGAAGAATCTGGTTCTATCTTCATTTCTTCCAATCAGGCATTTATAGACAGTGATATTTTCTCCCCATTGCCTTCACTTCTCAAGGCTGAATAAGCACTGTTCTCTCCACTTCTTGTATTTTCTGTGCTTTAGGCCTTGACTATCTTAGTCCTTTACTGGGTTCATTTCTTTATATCCTTGTGTTGGAGATGATAGTCCAACACAACGTCTCTTCAATGACTTCCAGATCTTCCAGTTAAGGATAGATTTATCCCCTGATCAACATTCCACGCTGTCATAATTTCTTCTGTAGATACCTACAAGCTTAATATAAAATGGAACCACATGACTGGGAGAGACTGACCACATCTGAATACTAGATAGCATAAAAGCTATCATCTTTCCTGTTTGTAGGGAAAATGATAGTTAAATGACTCTTCTGCTTAGGAAAGGCTAATTTGAATATGTTTCTTTATTTTGGAGATGATTGCAGAAGTTACTCTGTGCTTGAGTAAAAAATATTTATTTTAATAAATTTATTTTATTTTTTAATTTTATTTGTTTTAATTTATTTATTTTTTCCACTAACAAGTCAGTATTTGCAAGAAACATAAGTCGGTGTTGCATCCTGAGTAGATTGATGATCTCAGGATTTGACATCACTGCTGCCTGAACATTTAGATTTTAATAAGGGTGGTTTTTTTATCAGGTGAATAAATGTTCAGGTAATTTAGGTTCTTTTCATACTGAATGTCGACTGCGTGGTAAGTCTGAGGATTGAAACTTCAGATGTGTTCTAAAACTGAGGTTGCCTTTATGCACATGCCCAAATTTGATCTTCGTTTCACAGCTCAGGCATTCGCTGCTCACGAGAAGGGAGCCTGGAGATGAACAGATTGCTCAGTCGGTTCCATTATGGCAAACCTCAGTCTTAGTAGAGATCTATGTGCTTGTGGCTGGCACAGCTATTTGTTTTGAAGGTGGCCATGACAGCAAAGCTGTAAACACATATAGATAGTGGTGTATTTTTTTAATGTCTTATCCATGATAAACTGGACAAGAAATGACTAGTACAGAACAGGTGTTAGGTGCCTAGTTAAATGTTCTCATGCCAAGAAGCATAGTTAGAGGCACAACAATTTTTTTATCAAGTAAACTTAGGGAGAAGCTCTATTCAGAAACAAGCACAGAATTGACTTTGGCTTCATGCATAAATATTAGTTGCGTGTTTGGTGCTCTCTACCTGACTTGCATCAGAACCCTATTTTGCATTTACGAAAATGTAAATCTAAATTTGTTATTGTTTTGCTGTGAGAACAAGCAAGTCGAGAGTGAGCACACGCTACATGCCTACATCTGTAGACAACTCTGAAGAAGCTCAGATCTGTTTCACCTGGGAAGGTTATTAATATCCACATTCATATTCATGGTACAGAATGAGTTTTGCAAACATTCTACAGATAAAACATGCTTGGTGGGGGAAAAGTAGAATAGAAGTGAATAGAAATATTGGAGCTTTTTCTTGTGCCATAATTTTATGTTTAGAACAGATTCTTTGTCATGACAGGCAAAATAATTATAAAATAAAGGCTTCATAAAATCAGGCCCGCTCTGCTAATTGACAAAGTTAGCCTGTCACTTCTTGTAAGTAATTCACAAGTTCCCATGCAAAAACAATCATAGCATGAAGACTCATTAGCATAATAACCTGTTCCTGTTTTGAAAAACAAATGCACCTCCCATAAGAAAGGATTTGTCCCATGAGAAACAGTAAAGAAAATATGTAAACGATCCAAGAATAGAGAGATGTGGTGGACAAGTAGAATACCTTTTACTAACCAATGGAGTAATTTAGCAAGAAAGCTATTAACCAATTAAAGTTACATACAAGGGCTGTAAAAACTGTATAAAATAAGTTTTAATAATAAAGAATGGGCTTCTTCCAGTATAAAGATAATGGAGTCACAGCTAACTTTTTGCAATAGTTCTTAGTGTCAGTCTTCTCTGGGACCCATGCCATTGTTGCTTCTGAAGATGGGATGATTTTCCTTTACAAGTGAGGACTCCAGATCCTGGCCTAGCTGTGGCCAGCGTTATTTGTACAGCGTCAAGTGACGTGTTCTCCTTTTCCATGCTCAGAACTGGCTCAAAACTTCTCAGCATGTAAAATCAATCAAAACGGAGTGTTGATTTGCTGGAGGGCAGGAAGGCTCCACAGAGGAATCTGGACAGGCTGGATCGGTGAGCCAAGGCCTGTAGTGTGAGGTTCAGCAAGACCAAATGCCTGTTCCTGCATTTGGGTCACAACTCCAGACAGCACTGCAGGCTTGGGGAGGAGTGGCTGGAAAGTAGTTCTGGGACAACAGGAAAGGACCTGGGCATGCTGATCGACATGCTGCACCTGTACCTGTGACCACTGGCACCTCAAATGCTCTGTCCAACACTGCCTGCAATGATGACATTGAGGTGCTGGCACGTGTCCAGAGAAGACCAATGGAGCTGGGGAAGGGTCTGCAGTGCAAGTCTGATGAGGAGCAGTTGACGAAGCTGGGGACATTTAGCCTGCAGAAAAGGATGCTCAAGGGGAACATTATTGCTCTCTACAGGTCCCTGAATGTGAGTGAGCTGAAGGTTGGTCTCTTCTCCCATGTAACAAATGACAAAACAAGAGGAAGTGGTCTCAAGCTGGGCAAGTGGGTGTTTAGGTTGTATATCAGGAAAATTTCTTTACAGAAAGTTTTTCAGGCATTGGAACAGGCTGCCCAGGGAAGTGATGAAACCAGCATCCCTGAACCATTTTAAAAAATGGTGGATATGGCACATAAGAACATACTTTGATAGTGAACATAATGATAGCCTGATGGTTTGGCTTGACAATCTTAAAGGTCTTTTCCAGCCTTAACAATTCTATAATTCTGTGAGTCTATAAATTGTGTGCTTTTGCCATGCTGGATTTTGTTGAAGAAACTGAGGAGCCTGGGCAAAAACACTACAAAGATAGTCATTAGAGACTTGGAATGTACTGGGTGGTCTCTGAGGTCCATGAGAGGAAGGATAGGGATGTGTATTCTCTCTCTTTTCAGTGAGTCTCTTGCTTCTTCTTTTTCACTGCCCACGTCCCCATTCTCCCTACATTTGGCATTCACAAGTACCCCACAGCTGCCTACATTCACCCCTTCTTTCTCCAGCAGGTCATCCTACTGTTTTTGTGGAACAGAGAGAAAGCGGTTTGGGACACAACTGGAGGGAAGTGCTAGAGAACCAAACATTCTTATCCTACCCTTGCCTTGCATAGGACAGCTGCTGTCTCTGCTGGGAACTGGAAAATGCTGCAAGTTCTGCTGTCTGGCAAATGGATTGAGAACAGGGGCTATGTATGTGGGCATCTGGTCAGGCTGGACACTCAAACATGTGCATTCAGAGCTGTGGTGTACATTGCAGTCTGCTGTGCAGAGAAGTCTTCAGCTTTGTGCCCAAATAATGAAATTGTGGTAGGACACTGGGAGAAGTCAGCATACATACAGCCCGACTGAAATCATGATTGTCTTGGTGGTGATTGTTTGACAGTATGATTTAACCAGAGAAGCTGACTTTTGAATAATGTTAAATGTTAAAACTCTAGGGCAGTGTAAGAGGACTTCTTTCCGGTTCTTTCTAGGAAATCCCCACCACTCCATGATATAGTTTAAACAGCACAGTTTTAGAGGACTTGGGAAGGTTCTTCTTAAACAAGAAAAAGCATTTTCCATAAAAATATATCATATAAGAGGAAGAAATATTTTATGAAAAAAATAGGAAATGGATTAAACTGAAAAATTGTCAAAATACTGAAAGACTTCAATTATTTATTACTAGCATGGAGTAACTTAATTTCTATAATATTAATTAGTTGAAAAGGGAAACTTCTCTTTTTCTAAATAGCATCATGCTGTGATTCTTGCACCATCTCCCTTCTGTACAAAAGCATGATAATTCAAGCAAAAAAGATGCTGAAATACAGCATGGTGTTTGTCTGGATAGATGACATGGTGCAGACACAGATGTTTGTCAGGATCAGCAGGATTTTTCTGAGCACTGTTTACATGTAGAAAAATACAGTTTTGCTTCAATAAGAGTATATATGTACTTGAATTGATATTGGGTAATAATTTTGTCGTAACAACCACCCTGAAGTTTCAGCATTCCTGAAATATTCAGGATTCCTGAAATCCATTTAGATTCTTGGTACTTGGCTATTAAGAAAGTTCATGACTTCTGACAAAGCTGAAAAAGAGGTTTCTCTTACCAACCTTGCTCTCTAGAATGCTTGTGGTTAACAGTGTCCTCAGTTTGGTCTCCAAGAGATCTCATTCAAGGCTTCTGAATTAAAGAAGGCTTGAAAATTATACATCCCACTGCTCAGAAAGTGCTGTAACCCCTAGGCTATGTGGCATGAGCTGAATGCAACCAATATATCCTCCAGGGGCCCACAGGAACCCAAAATTTCACACAAAAATCCTGAAGTGGGACAACTTCATACATATTCTATCCAGTGAACGTCTTTTCTCCCTCTCATAATTTTTGTTAGAAAAGGGTTTTAGATAAAATAAGAACATTTTAGTAATACAAGAAAATGAAAAAGCAATAAATGGTTTACAAGGCTCATGATGCTTAATAGTCAAAGTGAGAGATATATTATGAACCAGTTTTAGTTCCAGCTGTTTCTGGTTTGGATTACTAGAGAATGTTCCCTCACAAGAACTTGCTCTAATACAGTCAGAGANTAAATTCACTGCACATAGCAAAGATTAAACATTTAGTCAGAAAACATTGTTTGATTCTAACTTTCTTTGGAGAGCACTGGCAGGCATTGGTTTGGACTTAGTGGTAAAAAGTTAATTAAATGAAATAGTGATGTATATTATTTAGTGCCTTTACTAGAAATCATGATCTATAAATGAATATGCATTATTCCCCTGGTTAGCTTCAAGGCCAAGGAAATAGACTCTTATCACATCAGCAAATCTGGGTATCACTTAAAAGAACAGAAAGATGGAAATACACACACTATGTCAAATGTAACCCGAAGAGTTCAATAAATAAGTGTGAAATCTGCTGGAAAGTTTGATTAGAGTAGTTCAAGTTACTAGGTGGAGGGAAAAGTCAAAAAAGATAAGAAAATGGTCATGCTTAAAAAACAAATTGAGAAATCCTGATTAACAATACTAACAGGGCTGAACAAGTTTCAGATTAATGAGGATAGATAGAATCTTTTTAAATAGCTCTTATTTTTGAGTCTTGTAAGTGAATTTTTGCCTTCCATTATAGTATTTGTTGATTTTAGCTAGCATAAGAAAGAAGAGGTTTTTGCCATGTGTTTTGTACAAGTAAAGCTATTCATTCAGGCTCTGAAACTCAGTTTGTAATGTCAGATTAATTTGTTTTTCTCACACTCTTGCATCCCACTGAATAAGAAGAGTGCATTAAAACAACATTTTTAATGGAAGAGGAAGAAAGAGGAAATGAAAAATTGAACGTCACAGCAAGAAGACATTCATGTGACCAATGTAGCCTTGTCTGCTTTGAATTTTAGTGGATCAACTGTCACTAGCTTTACATTAAGGTTAATTCACAGCAAGCAGCTGTGCAGCACAGAGATGTGTATCTGACTTTGCTCTAATACTTTTGGAGTATCTAATGTCAAGATGATCTGATTTGGGTGTTGATGCTTGGAATTTCTTTCTGCTTTTACTACTGATTTTGTTTCATCCCCCAGCTCTTTCAGTTGATGTTAACCAGATGTGAATCATATCACTTGTCTAAACAGGTAAGTGGCCACTTCTACTGGCACAACTGACTTGCTAAATGAATTAAATGTTCATTTAGTGTGCAGGTTACAACTTATATTGCCTTGTTTTCTTATCTGCAGGGGTTTAGGCTTGCAAATCTGTGACAGAGCTATAGTTTATGTATTGACTATGAAGCTAATATCAGCTTACTGATGCCATCACAGACACAAAACCAACTAAAGCTTCATAATTCTTCAGTTGTTCTCTCAAGACAGTGAACTACAGCACAATTCCAGTGCAATGGTTATTGAAGTCACCACTGAACTGAATTTGGACACTAACATTAAAGAATCAGTATCAGACCAGTAACCAAAGTGCAGAATCTTTTCTCCAGGTAGTGAAGTGCACCAACTGTGTTTAGCTTCCAAAACAGTCTGGAAAGCACATTTGGGATAATAGTATCTTTGGACAAGCTTAAAACCCTTAAATTTCTTAGAATTGTCATTTAAAAATACCTACTTAGTTCATAGATCCCAATCTTTTTTTTACAGACCATAGTAAACTGACATTTTATTGAAAACTGTAGCTTGGGCCTCAGTAATATTAGACTAGTTTATCCCTGTGTCTAGTGCCACATATAATTTGATTCATCTGAGTAGCTAATGGTTCTAATTCCCATCCATCAGGCACACTGAGAAGATGCTTAGGTGAGGAAGTTCATATTGATGTTTCACTCTGTTCCTTGAGTTACAGTAAAGGAAGTGGTCACATCTGGGTGGGCTTTATTTGGACTGTGATGGGAACTCTGCCAGGTCACAAGATCTGTTTCTGTTAAAGATGCTGTGTTCATCTAATTCATTTCAGAGAAGTCTTTCATAATTAGCTGACTCATACAGTAACATGATCCAACCCAGATGAAGGGAGAGGAGGGGAAATGGCGAAATTGCTTGCAAAGCTACAGCTTCCCTCTCTGATTTCTTTATTAACTCTTGAAAGCCCTATATTCATTATCTCACTGGAAATGAATGAAGAAGCTGAGCTTAATATTTAATTTAACTTTCTAGCATGGTCATTTGTAAGGGATTATAACTATTAACTGATTGATGTAACCAAAAAATGTTTTGCAACTGCTTTAAGTGTTTTAAGTAATGAGATTGCATCAGAGCAGTAGATATTAGGAACTTGAATGATTAGTTTGTTTACTTTATGACCAAGTCATACAAAATTGTGTGATATGTGCTGTAGACCTGCATTTTATCTCATGATTTTAATCAAAATTCACACAAACTGAAATTTTTTGAATGAATACATCAGACTTCTAAAACTAATTTGATTAATCAGAATGTTCAATGGGATGTCAAGTGAAAAATCTGGATTATTAGACATCTTTTATCTTCTACATGATGTGCTCTCATTGATATACTGGTTTCCTAGCTGGCTCATCTGGTATTTCTGTTTTCAAAGACATAGCTTCAGTGTAGCTAAGTCTGAAAGAAACCCCAAAAAGTTCTGATTGATTTATTCTCCTCAAAACTGGTGGAAGGATAAAGTACTAAGATAAGTCCCTGGAGCATAAGAGATTCCTACTTCCTCAGAGATCTACGCTGATTTGGAGGATCCTGTTTCTCAAAGAGTGAAGCAATCCCACAGTGGGAGAGGTCTGTATAATCTCTTGTATGAGCAAAGATTGTTGGATTCAGGAGTAGAGACTGCTGGAAGAATGGAGAAATGTTTCATACACTGCAATAAGAAACTGCAAGAACCACTGGTATTTTAGTTGTGGTCCTCATGACACCTGAATAATACAATTCTTTTTTAGATTCCTGATACAATAGTCCTGATACTGAGCATAATTTAATCAATTATACTACATGCCATACCTATGATGCTACTAGCTAAGAAAATTATAGTGCACCTCTTAGTTTAAAGACATCTGCTTTCTAGAAATGAAATGCAAATCAGAGATACCTAAGTAGTGAAGTACTGCTAGGAGGAAACTGAGGGAAGCAGCAATGTTTAGGGAGAAAAGAGTAAGAGAAACTTTTAAATGTTGCTATTGTTAACATATTTGTAAATATTATTTTTGAGGCAACTGCATTTAACATAATTTGTGGCCTTTAGGAGAAAAGATTTTGGCCTGCCTTGGGCCAAATGACTACCACATATTTTGTTGCTCATGGCTAAAAAGGAGGCTGAAGACTTGAGAAGGTGGAACAAATGGGAATCTATCCCACTACAGTGTTACCTTCAATCTTGATGAATTTTCTCAGGGTTCTGTTCTTTGGGCAGCCCAGCTTCAGTGGCTGAGAGTGAAGAAAAGGGGAAGGCATCAGTGACATGGTCATTATAACAAAAAAGTAAAAGCAGAGCACAGAGTCCTCTATATCACAAGACTTGTGAAAGAAACTCAAAAACGTGATTTCTAGAAGCCTAAATCTGGAAGAGATGCACTTTTTCAGGGGTCATGTCATTTTTGTACATCTAAGTTTAACAGATGGTATCCAGCATTTTCCTGCCTTCTATCCTACCTAAAGATTAAGTGCCCCCTCTTCCAAACACAAAGAAGAGAGAAACTCCTCTTTAGCTATCTCTCATGCTCTTTGTAGATTCTCTGTTACTTAATTTGAGGGGAACTAAGATAAAAAGCTTTGGTGCTTTTAATAACTCATTGCAATAATAACTCATTTTTTCTCAGAAAGCCTTTTCTAACCCGTGCATTGATCTATTGTGGTACCTGTGTACCACAATAAAGATACATTTGATCTGTGTAAAGATACATTTTACAACGCAATTTACAAGTTGCTTCTAAGCAGAAGTATCCAGCTTGTGAAGTATTGCAAAGCCTTGTGTCAGAATAAAGACAGAGTTTGAAGTTCCCTAGAATACTCTTCCTTAGGCAACAGTCTGTGAATGACTGTCAAACCTATATGCTTTCCAAGTAAACAGAAGAGCAGGACAGCTGTCAAACAGATGTGGAACTCCCATGCCCAAAGTTCCCAAAGCAAGTGTTCCCATTGTGGTATATGTATAATTTTTTTTTTTTTCCCCCTTAAAAGTTAGTATTAAAAGAAGGCTAGCACTTACAGATTGTCCAAGGACAGACAACAATCTCAGAGAAGAGACAACAAATGTCATATAATCAGGCATTGTTTAAAACAGCTGCTCCTATTTAGGCTTTGGAGCATCCTACATTCATTTTACACAGTTTTTAGTGTAATTGTTTCCCTTATTCAGTCACAAGTAAAATTTCTGACTTTTGTCTATACTAGTTACAGAAGAATTCAGCTTGGTACTAGTTCAGTAAGACATAGGATTTTTAGTGATCTTGAATGTAAAACTTTTCCATCTTGGATCATAAAATACTATTTCTGGATTAATTTTATTTTTTTTCAGGTTCTTGACTCATAAAAATTAATCTCTTTCTCAAACTGTTCTGTATTATTAGGGACATGAGAACCACACTGGACAAAAAGGTGAATTTTCTATCACTACATGTGGTCAGGTAGTGAGGTTTTAAGAAAACTGTCAATTAAAACAGTATTTTAAGAGAATGATGAAATTATTGAAATATAAGAGGTCTTTGAAAGACTGTCTTGTCCAACCCCCTCTTGCTCAAAGCAGGGTCAACTAGATCACATTGTCAGGTCTGTGTCGTGTCAGGTTTTTAACATCTCCAAGGATACCCTAAGTAGGAACATTTCAGTGTTGGAGCCAATTCTTTGTTCTGTGGGACTTATGCAAGGCAGTCTGTATTTGGCACCTCTCCCCAGTTAGAGAAGACCAAGACAGCACTTTTTTCTTTAGCACTGCTTCCTCCCTCTAAGACATGACATTGCATAACTCCTGTTGCTGATTTTCCTCTGAAGGCAACCAGTTTAAAACTGATCTGTAATGTCAGTTTAACACTCAATAAAAATAATGAATGCCTACCTTTTTTCTGAGGTAGAAAATATGAGTGGTTCCAGATTTATGCTTAGTGTCAAAGGAACTCTGTAACACAGAGAAAATTTATTGACTGGGAATATATCTTCTGAAGGGTTGGTGAGGGCATTCTTTCTAATCACTGATAAGAAGAATGCCTTAGTGACCAGTAAATCTCTGAATATTGTTGTTCTGATATTGATTCAAGCTGTTCCTCTGAAGAAACACTTTCAATACCTGACCTGCCATTACTGTCACTTGTCCTTCTTTATGGTTTTAATTTTACAGTGAGGTTATCTTACATGTGCTGGAGAGTTACGGTTTTTGTTGAAGATACTTGAGGGGAAGTATAGCCATGCAATAAATATTTTATAAAAAGGTACAAGGTGTTTTATGTTCCTAACAACCATCTGTTGTCCTAGACAGACATTAAGGGTTAAAATATCATAAAATGCTCAAGGAAATACTTCCACTCAAATATTTGCCCCAAAATACATTTCATGCATGTCAACCAGGTAATTTTCTAATTTTCTAATTTTTTTCAGCCAATATTTGAAGTAAGACTGAGTGTATTTCATTGAGCTTCTATCCCATGCTGACACGACTCTCCTTGATGGGATTTGAACAGTGCCATGGTCCTATAAGCCTCCATGGGCTGTTTTTGTGGAAGTTGCCACCTCTCACCCCTGCCCCTCCTATGTAACAAAGAGGGATATTCATAGCCAAGTGTGTAATCCATCACACATCCCCTTTTTTCCTGCCTCATCTGTGGTAAACTGACACATCAATGTCATATTGCTGAATAACCCCCCACAAAGTCTGTGTGAATTATGTTCACAGATAAAGTGAGTTGGGTTTATGCACATCATCATAGTTCATGGGTTTTCCTTGCAGTCAAAGCAGCCAGAAATTTGCATTTTAAATGAGATGAGTTTTTGATGAAAGGAGATGGGTGGCTGAGGTGGGATGCTGGTATGGGATATTGCCAGTGCCAACCTTCTGTGAATTCCGTTTGTGAGATTCAGAATGATTAATAAACATCCATAGCTGGTGTGGACTCACAGGGATATTGTGGTTGCTGTAAGGAGCTGAAAAACTCCTGGGTTCATTTAATTTGCTAGCTCTTCTGGCAGGTCATTTTTCCTAAAACAAAGAATTTTGAAAACTGTTCTTAGAGAGGCAGTATTCAGAATTATCTGTCTAACAAATCTTTTGCTTTTAGGAATTACACTGTGTAAAGATGACTAAATTAACTTTATTAATTAAAAATGCTAGATGAAACATTTTTAACAGCTATGACACAACAATCCAAATACCCCAGTAGCATGGGTTCTATTGCATTTAATTAAATTGTATTTTCTTAAAGATTTTTTTATAAAGCTTCTATGTCAATGATAAATATATTTATCTACTCAGTAGAAAAAACAGGCAATGTTAGAGGGTGTGAGAACAACAGTTTACCCTACTTGCATTTATTTTCCTCTGGCTACAATATCAATGTCTTCTAAGACACAAAAGCTGTGTTTCTCTTACAATCAAAATCCAGATTTTCATGGGACAATGTGTGCTCCACAAGACTAGGTGCCCTGTGAGAATATTTATAACACTGGCCTAAATTGGTTTGCATGAGTGTTTTTCACTATGCTGCCTGTGGGCTGTGGACAATTTTCATATTGGACCCTTATTTCTGGTCCCTGCTCTCTCCTGAAGTCTACATGGAAACTGTGTGGGAAAAAAGCAAACTGGCACAGGTGTAAATCATGGTCTTTGAACACATACAGTGGGTGCAAATACTGAAAGCAGCAAACAGCGCAGAAATCTCCATTTTCTGAGATTCCAGGAGACCAGCAGGAACTGGCTTCTAAACTGCAGCATCAGTGAGACTTCACAGAGGGATCTGTTACACAGAAATGGAGCCACTAAGCCTTCACACACATTCAGCACTTGCCAGGAGAGGAACAGCAGTGGCTTTCTGTCCCTGCAGCAGGAACATATTGATGTATCTGGGAATGCAGGACTGCTAAGGTAACGATACTGCAGCATGGATTTCCACACATATGCCATGAAAAACCTCTCTTTTCTTGGTAAGCCTTGAAAAGGCTTTCTTGGAGTAACTACTTTGTTACTTTTGCCATAAGAAATCTCATCTGGACTCTCTGGTGATGCTCTATTAGACAGTCCTCCTCCAGTTACAGTCTGTTTCTATTTGTGTGTCTTCAATACAATCTTTTTGATTCTTTCTCCGGGGTCTCAGGTTTAAGTTGTTGATGAAGCTACCTTGTTTCCAAAAAGGTTTCTTCGTTGGTCTGTCAGTGCTTATTAAGACCTGCAGAAGTCTGAAGTGTAGCCAGCGATGCAAGGAAGTAGAGGCAGAGTATTCATCAGTTCTGGGCTGAGCACTGAGAGTACCTCAGATTCAGCACAGAGGAAGATGGGTGTGATACCTATTTACCTATATGACCTGTAATAAATTAATTTATCCCCTTCTGGAGGACAAGTGGTAAGGCTACTTGATCAGAAGAGGTTTTGTCGCCTTGCACATACAGCTCCAGAACATTAGACTTGGTCCGAGACAACAATAAAACGGATTTATGAACTTACAAAAGAAAAAAAATTACACAACAAGCACTTCTAAACTCATTATAGAGGCAGAAGGATTGAATATATTTTATGTTATGTTTAAAGAAAATAAACATACCAGTTAGTACATATTTAAATAATTTTTTCATTAATTTTGAGTAGAATAAAACAGTTAAGTAGATTTGAATAAGCTTTAATTTTACTGAAACAGACCAAAAAACCCAATAAACAACCCACACTAAAACCCCCAACACCCCTCCTCTTCCCTCCAATTTATTACCATTTTAAGTCCCTTGTTCGTATCCTCATTTATATTTTTCAGAGGTATATTCCTTTTCCTTCATTTTTTACCTATTTGCTCAGTCATGGTTTGGCAGCAGATATTTGCTGTTTTTCTGAGTCAGACTTCAAAAGTTTCCCCATGAAACTAGTGTATAAATTTTCAAATAGTTGCGTGATGAGGTGAAAGCAGGGTTTGGGGGTGGTAGTCATAAACAGCTAGAATAAACAGCTACTTCCTACTGCACATGTGTTAGTGCTTCTTGGTTTACAAGATGTTTTTTCAGCCTTCTTGCGCTCAAGAGAAGAGAAAATGAAATTACAGCTGTACAGTATTGCTGCCTGCCAGGCTCTATGGAAACATCCCCCTGCACTCTGCTGCCATTGATGCACAGTGCTTGCAGCACTGTGTTCTACAGCTTCTGTGGCAAAGGAACGTGCTAGAATGGAGCTGTGCTAAGGCTGCTGTCTCTTGAGGGAGAGACAGGCTTCCTCTGCTGCTTGCACATGCCACCTCCCTGCTTCCAGCAGGCTTGTTGGCTCCTTGTTCATTGACCTCAAGTTTAAGCTCTTTGTTTTGTGTTCAAGGCTTTGTCTCTGCAATCTGGTTTACATCCTGGGTGAGATCACTGCAGGAGGATGAGAACTATTATACTCCCCTTGACTGTAATGTGATTGTATATTTTTTCAGTGACTAAAGAACTGGCCTGTTATCTTCTTTTGTTCCCAAACCATCCCGTATCGCCTATGAACTCAACAATGATGTTCTCAGTGACTTTCTTATTTTCATGTCTTCCTTTGTGTGTTTCATGTGTGTTCTTCATGGTGCTGTAATGCATTGCAACCATAAGACTATCTCAGCTCCAAGTGTTTCACCACTGAGAGGGCAGTTGCTGTTCCAAAACCCTACTCTGGTACTGATGGAACGACTGCTGCACCCCCGCCCTTGGTGCACAAGTCACTGAGGTGCAGTACCCAGTGCACAGATAGCCCTGGTTTTGAACTTATTTCCATTCTATTTTGTGCTACTCTCATTGCTATCTTTTAATTTTTCTCACTGGAAGAGTGATTCTTAATTTTTTCAGACATTTTAGCAGCAAATGCATGTATACAGGAAAAGTATCAGAAGTTTGCCGTTCAACACCCATGGCTACAGACCAATCTGCTTTTGATGCACCTAGGATCATGCTGAGAAAGAAAAATGTTTAGATTCTACTAAGGACAACTTGTCATTCTCCAAGGGTGAGAGGGAAGGGAAAAGCATTCTTCTCAAATTTGCACCCCAACTGCCAAATCTTTTAGGTGATACAATTGTTTTCCATAAAAGGCTTGCCTAATTGAAGTCAGCGGTTTCTACTAGTCCTGCTGATGTCTGCCTCAAGATTATTGCTACACAAAGAAAGCAGATTTGGAAGACAAGTTGCCAGTGGTGAAGAGATGACATGCCCTCATCCGTTACTCTGGAAATCATGCAGTCTATTAAAGAACAATTGCAGAAGAATAACTACCATGTGGTGGTAAGAAAATGCTGTAAATATTTGTCCAGAGAGTGGTGCTCTGATCTCAGGTAATGAAATGTTACTTGTTTGATCAACCTTGCTGCCTTGGGGCTCTGGCAAATTCCTGTCTTAATCTTCAGCCTTACTTGGAGACACACCCCAGTATGTGGAGATTTGTAGGCAAGGAGTGGAATTTACTTATGAGGAAGCAACTTGAAACATTCTGTTTTAAAGTGAATGCAAAAGGGTCCAAGGACGATAAAATCTGTCTTAGAATCACAGCAAAAGATCAGATGACTGAAAATATGTTGCAAAGAATCTTACTGGTTTAGTAAGAGCAGGAGTATAGTTAAGAATAGGCACTGAGTTGCTCCTGTTTTTGCTGAGTATTACCTTGAGAAGCTTGACAAGTGTGTACTATTATATATAAAATTACCTTAATTCAGCCATCTGCAATGGAAATCACAAATGGGTGCAATTCAGAGATCTGGCAGTCCGGCTAGAAGAAATGCACTGGTTTAAAAGTAAAAATTGAAATACTTAATCAGACAATTACTTGACTTTTTTCTACCAAGAATTTTTTATTAAGTGTCTGTGAACAAAGAGCTTTTAAATATTTTTGTTCATGTTATACTCTTCTTTACATGCTTTTTTATTCGCAGTTGTTGCTGCCTCAGGTGTAGGGTAGTGAGCTCTTCAGGAAAGGCCCATTTCTTTGCTCCCTTCTTCAAGCAGGGTTCTTGGCAAATTTATGGTGTTGCCAAAATATTAAAAAATGTCTGAAATAGCTACATTAAACTTCATGAGTAATTTGATAGCACTTTTCTCAAGTACAACATAACAACGGTCAGAATCCCATGTGTATTCTTTAAAATGAAAAGGCCTAATTTTCAAGGTAAGTGAGAATAAAAGCTCTTTTCCTGCCTTGAAACCATCTTGGAAATAAGGCTTTGTTCAGGACTCAATACTTGAAAAGGGTCTAATCTGTACTTCAAAATTAGATGTTGCTATTTATGGGGTTGTAGCCCTCAAATACTGTACCTGCTAAAGTTTGCTGGACTCAGGTACGTGCCAGTGACAAGGTGCCATGTACTGGTTTTCTTCTTAGAAGCTGTTATTTCCCAAGACTTATTTTGAATTTTGGCTCAGGTTTTATTTGAGACAGTTAGTGAGAGTGTGTGTATTATGGTAGGAACTGCACTTTTCTTTTTGATCCTAACTTCTGCTTGTAGGCAGGAGACCCTGTTTCAGGAAAGAGACAAAGGTATTTAACTGAGCTGTGATACTTGGATATGACACAGAACTAGGAATCATATGGCTTTGGTATTTGTTCTTTTTCAGAAGAAACACCCATGACAGCTGTATTTGTTTCTTGGTCCCAAAATTCTGCCTGATTCCTCAGCTAGTTAAGCCTACTGCATTACATGACAATGCTGGAACATGGGTTTAAGGTCTAAAACAATTGGTGAACTGACTCATAACGCTAATTGTTTTAGGTCTGAAGTAGTGTTCTGTTATGCCATAATGACAATGAGTCAACACAGTTTGTCCATGGAGAGGATAAACTTTTACCCTTAAGACAGTTTTCCATACTTATCCCTTATTTCTTAATTGAAGTTCAATGATATAAAAGACATGGAATTTAACTGTTAATGTTTATGGTTTTGTCCTTATCCATCAATCTAAAAAGTAGAAATCAAAAGAAAACAAAGAGAGCAAATCAATACACCAGAAATGCTGGCCCTAATCCTAGGAGCACCTTATATTTTCATACTGGGAAATCACATTAGAATACTCACATTGCCAGTGTTCTTAGATCTAACCAGATACTAATCAGATCTGCAACAAAATATTATTATTTTAGGTTTAATAGGTAGCCAAATCCAACCCTTATTCTGTCTTCTTTCAGTGAACCAGAGATCGTAACCGTAGACCATTTGTTTTGTCATCTGGGAAGGGGGAAAAACAACTTTAGGTTAGAGAAAGACTGGAGAGTAGCATTAATCACACTCATGATTTCTTTTATTATTGGAGGGTTTGGATGTGTCAGGTGATATTTGGCACTTGGTTTCTAAGAACAGTGGCTCCTGCAAGTCTCTGCTTCCAGAGTGCAATCCCAGGCCTTGGCTTGCACCCTGAGGCTCATGGTAGAGAAACAGCACCTTGTATCTGACAGGAGATGGACAGCAAAACCCTTGTTTTTCCTAAAACTCTTGCCCAGGACTCAGACTAAAAATACAGGCCATTCTCCCAGCTCCTTTGAAATTCTTATAATCTGTGAGAGTTGTACCACTGAAACTTGATCTTGGGCTTCCTTCTGCCTCCGAACTAGTATGGTGCACTTACTAGTTTCTGATATGAGTTATTTCCTGCCCCCAAGTAGGATAGGAGCAGGACTGGGTTTTTACACTACAGTAAAGGAACCCTTTGCACTAATCTAATTATTCTGGTGGAAGAACTATTAAAAACATGGAGAAATCCAGATGGACATTTCCAGAGGATTTTGGTTTCAAAAACTTCCTTCCACAACTTTTACTAGAATAATTCTTTACTATATAAGACAGCCTTTAAGAATTTAAAACTGCTGTGTAATTTCTTTTACCGCTTTCCTGAGTTCTTGATGAGAAAATCAGTTTTCCCATCCACTTTTCTTCTTCCTTGCTGATAAATGTATGTTGTGTAGCATCAGGCACAGCTTTATCACTATACTGTCTCCCAATGGTCTCCTCACCTTGGTTACCCTTAGGTGCTCCTGACACCTGCTAATGTTTCCCTGAGGCTTCCAGCAGGAGTCACCTGTGATTTTTCCCACTTGTAGCTTTGTTAGAACAAAATACTTGTGGACTATGCGCATTAAAGGCCAAGTCTGCCTCTGTCATTAACAGTTAAGCCCAATTTTATTTAACTTTTCCCTGCCTCTGTTATTCTTTGGGGCACATTGTCTCTCTCACTATTGTTCAAGCACGAGGAATAGCATTTTTTCTCAGCACAGAAGACAGCAGGCTGAGCCCCTGAAGTGCTTCCAAGATGCAGCTGCCAATACACAGGATTCTGTTGGTAGCTAGTGTGATAAATAAGTTGTAATGAAAAACCAGGACCCTGAAGATACACCTGTGATGCTATCAGAAAGAAAAAAAATGAGCACAAAGAGTCTGCAGCAAATACAGGTTGGCAGAATGAGCAGGACAAGCGGCACAAACAGCCTTGACACACATTTGAAGGGAATAACTGTACTCGGATTGGTTTCTGATGTAGACACAACTCTGTGGCATGAAAGTGCTGGGGCATAACTATAGTCTGTTATTAACTAAAGATTGTCATAGAGCCTTGTAGTATGAAATCTATTTTGCCTGTGAATAAATTTGCTATTATTGGGATTTATTTCTCATCATTTTGTCTCCAGCTAACATTAATTTCATGCACCTCTCTGCCCATGTTGTCTTTCAGACAGACAGAGATACCAACAGGGATTTATTTTAACAAGAAATGCATTGTTTTACTTGAACACAACAAAAAAATTAATATGGGAAATTTCTATTTTGATTATTTTTCTATAATATCTCTAGCTCATCTTTCAGTTACTCTGTATGTTTTTTAATGCCATAGCATCAACCTTACACTTTGTTGTACAGCATTTAAAATATGCTCATTGAAGAAAGCAGGAAAAGTTGAACTTCCTTTCATTTGAGCTGCTGCAATTTGCCACAGAGTGAATGATTGATTTAGCATGGCTGCTTCTGCATTGTTGGGTAATTTCCCTTCACACTTAACCCACAGCCCCCACCAACCGCAATTTCATGGGGATTAGAGGACATTTCTGTAGAATGTGTAGGATGATATTGGAGTTGTTCCATGGTTAGCAGGAAAGCTCAAGGCAGCAGCCTGGCTCAGAAGTATTAGCAAAATTGTTGTAATGGCTCACCTGTCCCTGATCTTCACTTTTTGCTATATACACACACCTTCCAGACCCTGCATTGCAGATGAGTGTCAGCAACATGTGCCTTGTTTTTCCACATAGCCCATTTGCAAAAGAATTGTGGTTCTTTTCCTTAAGCTAACATGGAGCAATCCAAGAGTAAGAACAACACACATTTATTTCTGATAATCTGTTGGGATTGTCCTGTCTGCTTATTTCCCTTTGAACTAAACGTAGAAAAGAAGCTGTAACTAGTGACCAGTGTAGTTACTTTTCATAGCACACCTGAGAGTTTATAGAGTGCTTTGTGCTTTACAACTTGAAAAAGCTCTTGCTTCAAGTCAGACAG
>VYXD01010146.1:188946-221286 GCA_013397195.1 Hylia prasina | reverse complement strand
CCATAACAGTGATATCATGTCTTTAGAAAGAAAAACATTCAGTGAAAGCTGCTGCCTAGTAGTAAATAATAATAATAGCAACAATAATATTTTAAATAATTTAAATCTTTTTAATAATATATTAACTTAAATCATGTTTGATATATCTAAGTATTGGAAACGTGGACTGCACAGTCAGAATTCTAATTTTAAAAATATCAAAGGTGGGATTTCACTTCCTCTGCACTGCAACGTGAAAAATTAAGAGTAATTGTCATGAGTTTCTACTGCAGTTAATTCTGGAACATGATACAAAAACCACATATATCTAGAGCTCTTAACTAAAAATGGTAAGAAACACATTCAGAGAGATGACTTNAAAAAAAAGGCAGAACAACATGGAGCTGAAAGGAAAACCTTGCAGAAACATGCTTAACACAGTCTTCCCAGGATTACTACACATGCTGCACTTCTGATTACTCACTGTTCAGACCTGTTTTTCTCCAACAAAAACATTATGGTTTGGTGCCAGCTGTGGTTCTGTGGTTCTGGGATGTGCAGAACATAGAGAAAGCCAACTGAATTTAGACAGGCTATGAAAGAGCACACAGATTATGAAAAATTTGGTTTGCTACAAATCCATTTTTCCCATTTAGTGTATTTTTAATATGTTGGCCTGGTGTCTTTCCCTTCATTATCTCTTTTATTAAGTATTACCACTTTTCCCAAATAGATTAAAATACAGATGTAGAAAAGTTCAAAACTACCAAATAGCTGCTTCAACAGATCATCTCCTTAAAGATAATAACTCTAAATTAACAATAATGCTATACACATTTAACATTCAAACCATCTGACTTGGCTGCTTATGCCCTTTGCAACTTTTAAAAGAAAGACCTTGTAACATATCCACAAGATTTATGAATTCTGCTTCTGGTAGAATTATGTAAGAAGCAAATTTCATAAACCCAGATACCATAACAGTGATATCATGTCTTTAGAAAGAAAAACATTCAGTGAAAGCTGCTGCCTAGTAGTNAAGATACGAAAATAATCACATTCTCTTTATGGCATGCATAGTCCATAAAATTTAGTTCAAGTGCTGAGGGAATCAATAATTATTCTTTGTCCTCTTTCTAGTGCTTCAAATTACCTTTTTTTAAATTTTTTCCAGTGTACAAGTATGTACAAGTTCTGGGGAATTTTAAATACTTAGCCCATCTAGAAACATTATAATTCTGATATACATAAGTAACTCACAGTTGTATAAAATTCTAATTACTGTAGTTATCCTTGAGAAAATTGCTCTTTTGTCTTTGTAGACTATTATAGACTTTGTATAGTTGTCTAAAATACATCAAAAAAGTGACGCAGAGAGAGATGGCAGATGTCCAAGGAGTGGAACTGTGCAGGAGTGAAAAAAAGTCCGTTTGGGTCAAACACCTGGCACACCTATCTATGAGGTGCATTATTTAGTAATGAGAATTTTGTGTCAAGGAGTGATATTCCACCCATACTGATTTAGAAATCCATGTGAAATGGAAAGAAGTAATTAGTTGAATAAGCTGAAAAATATCAGTGAAAATAAAATAAGACAAGCAGTAAAAACAATAGCAAACTAGCTTGGGCTAATACATAAATGTCTGCTTTTTGGTGCATTAAAACTCTTCCAAGTTCTGGGTTTATTTGACAGATTTCTAAAGAAGTCAACCTGACTTCCCTGTTTTATTTTTCCACTTAATTGGCACAAGTTAATTTGGAAGTCACAGGAAAGTCCAGTGTTCAGAGGCCCAGTTCTGCTTTGGCAAAATCAAAGTGGCGTCATGGGCTTAACACAAAGTCAGTATGGAGAATTCCAGAAAGTACAGTTTCAATCTGGTAGTGCATCACTCTTAAGCTTTTAAACTTCCTCTTTCTCAGCATTTGGGGTCACACCTATGCACCTATGAGTGCAGTGATAGTAACATTAGACTTCATGGGTGCTCCTGGAACAAGCAAGTGCCCAGCCTACTGATCTGAGCTGGCATTCTTACCTGTGCCTCTCTGTCTGCATGCCTCATGCTATTTATAACTCTTGTGTACAGCCTTGCAGAGGACTGAAGCAAATCCATGAAAATTCAGCACTGCTATAGACAGATACATTTTTCTGGACGTAGTTTTAATTACATCTTAATAGAATTTGCTTTAGAAAAAATATTCTCTGACTTCAATCCTTATATCAGGTTTTATTATGATTAAAGTATGAGAGATGAGCCATGTTTTTAAACGTGCTTGTATGTGGAGATAAATTCATAATCAGTGTAATTAAGCTACTAGAAGTCACGATTGGTTGAAATATTACAGATATTCACAGAAATGCCACTCATCAAGACACTCAGTGATTTTATTTATCTTCCCAAGGGAAAGAAAAAATTCTCACTGTTGGTCTGGAGAATGGAGAGCTGCCAAGTGTGAAATGCATAAGGAAAGATCTTTAAATTCTACAGGGGATTATAAATGAGAATAAGATGATACACAGTGAAACTGCCTTAATCCACCAGCACCAAAGCTCTGCCACATTGCAGCCTTGTCCAGGCCAGTTTAGTGGCACAAAGTGAGCAGAGCATTTCTGGACAGCTCTCCTGTGGATCTTCAACAGAAAATGGTGTGGCTGGGACTGCACAGCTGGGCAGGGCACCTGTTGTGAAAGTCATAATGCAGGTAAGGGACAAGGGGGGCACAGTAAATTAGCTTGGGTGAGGGATAACAGCTGAAAGAAAGTACATCCTTGTGAGTCTGTGGGTATTTAAGAAAACCCATAAAGGTGTTTTATATTGACCCATATTCACTTTATTGAATTGTGGCTAAAGAGAGAGTGGAGTGGTAGATGAGCTTCAAAAAAGTATTTGAAGAGTGGTTAAACATCTTCTTTTGTTACTTCTTCCCTTGTGACCTTACACATTTTTCTATTTTTGTTGAACAAATAACCTGGCTCAAGACATTGAATCTAATGACAAAACCCACGCGGTTGATAACTGGATCAGGATTTTATTCCTGGGATGTTTCCTCTGCTAATATTATTTACACTTCCAGGAAAATAAGACCTCAAAAGATCCTTATAGAAATCTTGACAAATCTCACCTGTGTTTCCTTCTCTCTTTCTTCAGTGTTAACTCACTGAGTTCAACAGAGATGTTGAGCCAGAGATGATGACTCCAGCAGTCATCAGAACTTGCTGCTTTCAGCAGGTTGTATTGTTGTCATAAATGCAGCCTCGAAGTTACCAGGTTCTTGAATGTGTCTGAATATTTTCTTCTGCTGTTCAAAGACCAGTGTGGAGTTTCCTAAACATACATTCAAGACTGGCCTCTGAACTTTGTTCTGTGGCAGTAAGAATGCAAGAATGTCCCCCCAGAATGCTATTACAGTGGTCTGAGTACCAAAAGGTATGGAAAATTTATCACAAATGCATAGAATGAGAAGATAATTCTGTGGCAGAAGAGAAATCTAATGTCTCATGTAAATGGAAAGGTCACACTGACCTCCTAAGAGCTTTATTTCAAGAAGGTTTCTTTTGAAGTATATTTAGATGTTGACTGAGACTTGTTTGGGTGTGGTACTTGCTAATTATCTGAAAGGGTACAAGTCTATAGCTGAGAATCACCAGGTGCCAAATCCTTATCAAATGAAAACATTGATCATATGCTACACAGGAAAGACTCTCCATGATTACTATCCTAAGGTGTAAGGAATAAAGCCTGTTAATGAGATTTATTTAGCATAATGTCTTTCAACTTTTCAAGTGACAGAGCTGATATTTTCTCTGATAAAGTAGCAAAGAGATAAATTTAGCAAATTGTTATCAACTGACAGAACCAAATGATTCTTTATCTAAGCAGACTCAGAAGTAAAAATGTTTGAGAAACATCTGGAGAAGCCCAGAAGATTACGGGGTAATGTGTATGTCACTGATAGCTGGATAGCTGTGGACCCAACCAAAGATTGTTGGTAAGGACATGCTGTGAAAAAGAATAGGAATCAAGAGAAGAGACCATGTAGGTCTCTGTAGAACTCTGCAGGCAGTAAGACAGCATTTTTTGGGACAAATGTCCTTGTCCTGGCTCCTGGAGATAAGCACAACATGACACAGCACAGCAGGAATGAGGCCAAGAAGTGGGCATGGACTGTAGTGGGTATCAAGACCACCAAAGGCTCTGATCCATATCCAGAAAGGTCTGAAAGAATGAACTGCACATGAGAACTGATTTGCATAGAAAGAGAGAGATTTATCTCCAAGGTGGGGAAAACTTATCTGTAAAAAGTACCCCCACCAATCTGGGTCACAGGACACCCCATCAGGTGGATCAGCTCTGGAGCCAGGACTGGCAATCTCTCTTTTTCTCCCATTCTTCCTTTTCTTCTCTCCCCAGGTCTTTAATCCATCTGCGTTTCTTCCCCTCTTTAATCCTTCTCTCTCTCTCTCCCCTTTCACCCCACCCTTTTGTTCAAAGCCCACCTCTGTGTGCTTGGACAAGGAGATCAGGGAATGATTATATCAATGCCCATGCTCACTGTGTAATTTACTAATAAAACTTGGTAAGTTTTGCAGAACCTCTGACTTCTGTCATTCCTTTCTACCACAAGCATCAATGAATCTTGGGTCACTCTCCCCTTTTAGCATGGGACACCACAGCATTTCAGCATGTTTCACTCAAGCCACCAATCTATTAAAGAAAACATTGCTGCAAGACCACAATAAAAGAAGAGGAAATAGTGCAGTAATTTAGATGTTGCAATGTATTTTCACACTGTCCTCAGCCCTTGAATAAAAGGGTTTCTAGAGCACTACACACCCAGTTGACACAGTCTAATTCAAGAGGAAGAGCCATTGCTTAAAGAGTTGCACATTATGATCAGATGAGCCACTACTGCATCAACAAATGGCTCAATAACGCTGTGCTGGGTTCACCCCTCTTTCTGTGCTTTTGCAGGAAAACGAGCAGCATAGGTAGGTTATGTATTCCTTAGAGTGCTGCATCTGGAAGAATAAAGCATTTATTAAAGTATAAAGTATATCATTTAAAGTATACATATTTCCACTTGCCAGAAAGAGAATGAGTTTATTTTCCCCTAGCTTGGAATACCAGGCACTTTTACGTCCACTGGGTTTTAACTGCAAATACAGAAGATTTCAAAAGGAGTCAACTTTAGTAGTAAATGATCAGGTAATATGGGGGTGATGAAATGTCAAGCATCAAGGATAATAAAGACATATTTATTATTATAAATAAATAATAATATGTCAAGTGTTGACCCCATAGATTGTGGGTTTTTTATGGTTTCCTGGTTATATCTGTTATCTACCTCCTTAAGTGAGGAACTGCTTTTTAACACGTTATATAGATATAATAGATGCATGGTCAAATGCAGTGAATGCTGGGGACTAGAACTGGTCATGTCTTAAGAGGTATGAAAGACCTGTTTCACTGCAAGGCCAAAAGGAAGTAGTAGGTTATGTATCTCACACTGCAGGTGCTGATATATTGCACCCATCAACTGTTGCTCCCAGTAATTCACGTTCCTCCAAGCATGATCACTGGAAGTGTGTTCAGTCCTGCTCCAGACTCAGTCTGCAACATGCAGACAGACCCTAATGCCCCTGTGGATGCAGCCCAGGGTTTGATTTTCTTTGCAGTGACACCTGATCAGCTTGCTGTCCACCAGGAACGCAGATCCCTTTCAGCAAAATGCTGCCCAGCCACACAGACCCCGCGCTACTTCTGCATCTTTGGTTATGCCATCCCAGGAGCAGGATTTCGCACACATCTTTGTTAAACTTAGTAAAGTTTTAGCTCACCAACTCTTCCATCCTGCCCAAATCTCTCCCTGGAAGATGGATCTCACTTCTAACATGTTAACCTTACCAACCAGAGTGGTGTTATCAAAAAACTAGCTCACTTACGGAGAAGCTGGACAGTGTATCCCACTACTGAACCCTGCTTGTGACTAACAGGTCTGATATGCAAACATGTCTCATGTGGACTTTTTGTATGCTAATAGTCACCTGAATATTTTTATGAGGTGCAGATACATCAAAAATCCCCAATAAACATTTTTTAGATTTATCTTTAGGTCTCTATGTTAAAAATAAGGGTTTTTTCAGCTATTGTTCTGTTAATCTGTTGATCTGATAATCTGAAGATATGATCTTGGAAATATTTTTGAGAAGATTCTTGGGGGAGATTTATTTATTCTTAATTATTTCTGACTTTACTTTTCCATGTTAATCTATTAAATAACTTTTCCTATATTTGGAGGTATATATTGCGAGACATTGATATACAAGTATCTTTTTTTCTTTCCCCTTTTCATTTGATAATGATTAACTTACAACTCTGAAAATTAAGTTCTTTTATTTTGTTTTGAAATTTCTAATGAAGTGAAATCTTTTACCTCCTCGGGAAGCTATTAGAATCCTTAATTACTCTGACAATTAACAAACTACATTCAATTTCAAAGTCCAGCTTATTTATTGTCAGTCTGTCTCTGAGTTTTCTCTTCAGTAACAAGTTTCCATGCTCATACTTCTCATTAGATTAATGAATCGTTCTTTACATTTGATTATAACTGCAACACTTTGTTCTTTCAGAAAAAAAACTGTAATATCAAGTTTTAATTCTACTTTCTTGTCCATAGCATAGTCAGTCTCATGCAGTCTACAGGAATAACTTGAAATTCATGCGCATAATATTTATTTTAAACTCTTTAAAATCAGTCCTTTTTACCCTCAGCTGAACTTTTTCCTCTCACATGCACTGATCTAACAGGTTTTTCTTCAGAAGAGCCTTCCTCCTCTTCTGTAACTTAGTAATTGTTGCAGGCACTAGTTTTACATTATTTAAACCAAGTAATTGTGAAGAAATGTGAATGAGAATATCAGGAGAAGGACAAGAAAACTTTCTTCAGCCTGGAGTCTCTTTCATTACTAGTAACAGTGCATTTTAGTGCTCCAATGGTGTAAAACTGTGCAAGTCCCAACAAAGTGCTCTTTATCACTGTAAGAGAAGAGTTTCTTACACTTTATATGCATTCTATGCTGGACTGTGTTGCCTGTAAGGTCCTTGATACATCTAGAAAATCTTGTCCCAAAATACAGAACTGTTTTCCCTGCCAGCTAGCCCACACACAGTCAGTGACCACAAACCCACACAGAGCCTGCCTTAGTGAGTAATATGAATCTTACATTCCAATATTAATTACTCACGCTTCTCCAGCATTCTTGCCTACCTTTGTGAGGCTTAGGAAAATCACATACGTGGAGCAAAATGCTGGCAACCAGGAGATGATAACTTGATTCTGTAGGTAAACCACTGTGATCAAAGCTTTGCTGTACATTTCAATGAGCATGTATGTTACCATATCATAAAATGTGTGTGATTATCATAAAACGATTGCAATATTGGAAGTTGCATCATAGATTAATCACACCATCAGTGGGAGTTGCTTTCATGCAGAACAGGGAAGATTGATCTTGTTAATATCTTCCATGAGAAGTGATAGCAGCAAGGTGGCTACCAAGAAAATTTCTTCCCTGTGATGACTAAAACTTGCTCTGCAGCACAATAGTAGGATATTTTCCCTAAAAGCCCAATACCTTATATAGAAACTATCTTGTAAAGTTTGAAAAATCAATAAAAGTGATAGGTAACTTGGAGTAGGAAAAATTGTATTTCTTTCCATTTGCTCCCCCATGACTTAAATGTTATTTTTTTATTTTAAAACCTGTGAATATATCCAGTTAACAAGCCTTTAGACTGCAGTGTGGAAGGCAGAGTGGGTGAAGCACAGAAAAGTTATTTTCTCTCTCTTCCTAATAATGCTATCCCTGTTCTTGTTGAAAGACAGTTAAGTCAATTTTTAGATCCAAGTTTCTCCCTGGAAAGGAAACAGATGGCATAAAATCTATAATACTTGAAATTTCTTTGTTATAATTGATACGATTACTTGCTGATTGAAGTGTACTGTGCTATTTGCTTTTTAAAAATGGATTTAAAAGATCTATTATTTAATGCTAGGGGGATTAGCAGAAATAAATTTTTAAAGATCATTGAAGTCTTAGGGCATTGATTAGGCACTGACTAAGAGTTCTGGCAAGCATTTCCTACCATGAAGGCTGTGATTTACTTTGCCTCCATTTTCAGTTTTATTTCCTGCTAACTTTATTTCATTTAAAGGGAGCAGCAGACTCCTGAGGCAATAGTTTCAAATGCAGCTGTACAGTCCTGCCATAACACCCATTAGTCTGAATGACGCAGAACAGAAGTTAAAACAAACGGATAATTACTTTGTATTGTAAAACACAATTAATCTATATTCAGACTATGATGTGGTGATTAACTTGTAGGAAGTAAAGAAATGCCAATTTCACCTATCAAAACTTCATTTCAGTTCATAGCATGTGGGGTAAAAAGAGATCTACACACAAGTCTGTTTTCTACAAACTATAGGACACAGAGAGCAATTAGATATTCTTGATAAACCAAAGCTATCATTCTCATTAGTTGATGTGAAGCACTGCATTTTTAAAAGATCTGGCAATTAGGAAGTTTGGTGTTACAAATTGTTAGCCGAGACTCATGCCAAATTCTTATGTTTATAAAGTAAAAGCCAAACTCCCTCCTTGCAGGGAGGAGGCACAGCCTCTGGGAGAAGGTGCAGTCTGACTTTTCAGCAGGAGGCAGCCAGTCAGAAAACACACCTGAGAGCAATGTCTAGAAAAGTATGTTATCTTTACTTTTATTGACCTCTAAGGAGCAAGACATGTGGCTTGATTTTTTTTCTGCCCATAATGCCTTTTCTCTTCCAGAACTAAAAGGCACAATATTCCATCACAGAAGGGTTCCAGTTGTCTTGGGGAAATGATACTGTGCCCTTAAAGTGCTTAATTGCAGGCCTAAAGGTAGTCCTGATTACAGGATAGTTGCAGTTTAAAAATCTGAATGTTCAGACTATAGCTTAAAGGATATAGACAGCCAGTATATAGTAACTTGTTACCCTTTGAGATAATTTGTTTGTGTGTCAAACCTCTGGATTCTCAAAACAGTCTGGAATTTTAATGGAAGTGATATATGAAATTCCTTAGACTGATCTGAGGAGGGATGGTGTACTGCAGTGTATTTTCCCCCCATATGGCAGTATGAAAAACAGCTTTACTTGCATTAGCTTCTCCTGTCCTAAGAAGTTAAATTGAAGGAGAGGAGACATGTGACTTGACACATCTTGCTGTGTGGAATAATTTGCAGGATGACATCCTGGTGACAAAGCAAACTTGCAGAGTTGCAGAATGAATTCTTCTGACCTCTATCCTGTTAATCTCAATCCAAGACTCCTTCCTTATGTTTCTGGTCTCAGGGTGGCACAGTGGTTTGCACTTTGGCAAGCAGAGAAAAACAATATTGGGTTGTAGCTCAACCTTATTACCAGTGCACCCATCTTTAGGAAGACATGGTTTTATTGGCAGAAGCATTTTTATTTACATGCAAGCTATTAATAAAATCGTGATTGTCATTGGAGACCCACAGTCCCTGCAGTCACCTAAAAACATTCCCGTTCCATATTTGCTTGTCAGTGGCATGTACTTTGATGTCTATCAGTCAGCTTTCTGAAACTGCTTGTTTAGCATGTTAAGAATGTTGCATAGTGTTATTTTTAACCAGAATGTTATGCAGCACCAAGTCAAACAGCTTATTGCAACTACAAGCATGTCGCCTCTCTGTTATACCTCCTTCAAACATGCAAGCTGATTGGTGCAAGCTGTTTTGTTTGACAAGATTCAATTTCTATACCATGATGTTAACAAGTATTAATTATATTCCCATCCTTTCATCTTTTATCTCTTGCATTCCATGTTAACTCATCTCCTGCTTCACCTGGATTAATTGAATGATAAGTATTTAGGTCATTTCCCTGCTGTTGTCAATAACTGATAGGTAACTGTCAACCTGTTCCTAGTTTTCTAAGATATACATGAGTAGTATTAGTGTAATATTCTTATTTAACTCTTCTAGGATTCTTGAGTGGATGTCCTCATAATTTAAAAGAAAATATCTGCCAAGATGACGCTGAATACAACATCCTCCTTAATAAACCATGAGCTGGACGGGACTTTATTTTCTTTCCTGTACATTGCTGCTTTTTAAACATATGAAGACACAAAAAATCTACAGAGTAAATACAAGCTGTTCTGCCTTTTGGTCATAATTCCTGCTCCATGTACTGAACTGTTACTACTACTACTACTTTTTCCACCCCCAGGAATTTTTCACCTGTTTTTTATCCCTTTGAGTCAGGGTTCTACACTAGACTTTTGAGCTTTTTGAATGTTTGTCCTGCATTATCACTCCTCCTGAACTGTCAGTGCTATGCAGTCCTTCTTTCAGTTCTAATTTCTGCTTTCATTTTCCTGATTTGCTTTCCCATGAGAGGACAGCACTTTTTCTTTTGTTCATTTTCTTTCATTTCATTTTGAAACGTATGTTTTCAAATGTCACTCAGTTTTATTATTTTCCTTCAGCTTTAGGAATTTGATTTCTGACTTCTGATTTTTTTTTTTTTTTAATCAAAGTAATCTGTTACACTTAGGCTGGAATGCAAACAATCAAGTTTCAAACTAGATTTTGTGTTTCATCTCTTTATGTGAAGAGAGCTAGGATCAAGATTTGGGTGTGAAGGTCATCAATGTTTTCATGGATCCATGTCATACATTGTACTAATCTATTTATCATTATGGAGTAGACACAAGTATTATTGAGTATAAGACAGAAGTACTTTTGAACAAACATGACCACACAGTGACTGATTGTCTTTCCAAATGTCAGTCTCATAGCACCTCTGCTCAATGCCATAACCTGAATGTTGGCTATCCTATCTCCTCTTTGTCACTCAAAACAGTAAAAGAGGCCATGAAAAATTTAACCTAGATGTTATAAGGCTCTTGTCCTTGAAATGAACTTTGTTTTAAACTTTCTGCCTTAGTATTTACATTTCTATATCTTTTTAATTGACAAAAGATATGTTGTCTCCTCTCCAGGTGTCTGAGCCTTCTGGTGTAGGGTATGTCCAAATAATGTGTTTGTAAGAGTTTTTTTTTCCTTTTGCTAGTGGTTTCCAGTTTACATTGGCACGATCAGGATAAAACACAGACTTAAATAATAGAATTTTATCTATTAAATTGCATTTGAGTGTAAGAATAAAGGAAAATAAGGATAAATGGTGAGATTTAGCTCCTAGATTGAGTTACCGGAAGTGTTCTGATCATTGCCTTATCACATTATGAAACCTTGGAAAACTTGATATAAATAAAAACTGATTTTCCTGGCAGAATTATCAACAAAGAACAACACAGTGATTTGCTCAGCCTGGTTGATCAGATTTAGGAGTATTACTTTAGCAAATGAAAGCTACTTTTTGGATCCTTTCACTATGTTTTCCTCTCAGAATATCAGTTTAACTCTGATGATGTTCTGTTGCCTTCTTTAGCGCAAGATTTGTCAGCTGACAGGTTGTGCTGCCCGTTTCTAGCAGGGGCCTCCTTGGGGCTGTGTAATGCCACAAGCTGCTTCTTGGTGACTCACACTTCTTTTCCCAGCATTACAGTCCTGGCCTTTTCAGAGAAGAGACTCTGAATGGAAAAGGAGAGATGGATTATCTTTTCTGTTTTGCTATTATATGTAGCCCTCTGGCTCTTGGTAAGCTGCCAGTGGTGGATGTTTGTTTTTCTTGCCTTAGCAGGTACCGGGACTTCTTAATGTAGATGGGGTGGTCTTAAAAGTCCTTATGTGTGAGTCAGGGCCACTCAGCTAGACATAAACTCAGTGGGGACCTCATGTTCAGCAGAGAACATTGTCCTCCCAGAATTTCAGGTTTATTCTGAGATTTTTGTTCAGCTTCAGCCATAACAAAAACAAGCAAGAATGGTGTACCTCCTGCACTTTTTACTCCAGAAACTTCACAGTCTGTAACAGAACAAATCATCAGTCTACAGGCTGTGTAGTGCCTATGACCTAGTTTCTAGTCAACAAATCCCTACCCGTTTCCTCATTTCACTGCTCTGGCCAGATGTAATAAGCCTGGATGGAGGAGCAGAGCTGCCTCCTTGTATTTCCATGGAAGTGTTTCTAAATGGGACAGTAACATCTAATTCAAATCTACAATTGAAACCAACTTCCAAGAAAGTGTTAAGTTGCAAAGGGTACATCCACATCCAGCTTTAAGACCTCCATCTGTGTCAGACTGTCTTGCTTCCACTTCATCTCCTAGCTGGTAGTCAGGGCCCAGCAGTAGCTTACCCCAAGCATTTTACTGTTTAAGTCCCCCAGATCCAAAAACCATTCCCAGAAATTCTCAGTAATGTTTAAAAATAGTTGTTTAAGTAGCTAAGATTGGTTGGGTGGGTTTTTAATTTATTTGATTCTTTGGCTGTTTTTTATTAGCTTGAAGGTACTAGTGAATAGTATGTTCAAGACATTCCCTAAACTTATGCAAATTTGAAAACTAGCCTTAGAAACAGCATGTGAGTCCATCCTTACTTAAGCATCTGCTCAAAAATCTTTTAGAATTTTGCCAATATCTTCATTCTCTTTACTTCAGATCAGGAGTCAGAATAGGTCTCCTAGGCATTATCAAAAAAGGCAAAACAGAGCAATTTATTTAGAGATAAGCCGGACAGTTTCTATATCAACTGCACATTGATCTGTTTGCTCACTCCTGACTGACCTAGGAGATGTGAAGAACTGCCAGCCATCTATGTAGGCTTGATTTATCTTTTCTCTGTTTCCCTTTAGTTTGTTCTGGTAAATGTGAGTTCTTATAGTGTATTGACATAAGTTAGGTCAGGGACACCCTCATATTAAAAAGAATTGCACAGACTAAAAAATGCATCTATCCGTAGCCATAAATGCTATTTTTCCACATCAGCAATAGTGTCAATGGTCTGAAATAGCTCTCAGCACAAACCAAATTTATTTATTAAACATAGCTCATGTTATCTTAACATTTACTCAAAATTTCCACTGCTTTAGAAGCTCTTGTGTATCTTCTTAAGGCCTTCTCTTGCCTGTAGACCAAATCACTCACTTTCTGTCAACAATGTGAACAGAAGTTTTGTATTAAATTAACCATCAACATTCTCCACTGATGTGGATTAATCTTTTTCTATCTTTTACAACAGGTAAGTGCCTACTTAGCCAGTTGATCAGAAAGTTCAGATTTGTTTTATATTTGTAATTTTAATGTAAATTATTTTTCTTAATTTAGATGAAAATTTACTGTACTCTTACTATGAGAAGTGAGATAAAAAGCTCACTTTCTTAAATAAATCCTCAACAGTGTGATGAATCCTGATAATATTGCTGACACCTAAAAATGGCAGTGCCATTTTAACTGCTCTGTGGTCTTGAACTCCACACCTCTCCAGTTTTAGTACAAGCAAATAAAATCCACATTTATTAATTTAACATCCAATGTTAATGTATTTTGTTCTTGTGTAGGAGACTCCAGTTTCTGTCTACTTTTATTCTAGGTTATGCAAATTTAACTTTGAAGATAAGTGTTCAATTCTTCTTAAGTCTGATTTCCAATTGCTCCCTCTAGAAATACTTTTTATTTAATAGTAGCTCTGCAAATAGACAGAGGAATGGTAGGACTGAAAGTGAGGGATCATTTGGTGAATTCTGCTTATGACAATAAAAGGCAGCAAAGTACTAGTAGTACTCCTTTGTTGTCATTCACATGGTAAAAACAACACTAAAGCTGAGTTTTGGGACGATGGACAATATGAATGACATGGATCTCCCAGATGGGCCAGGCCTGAAATATTGTATATGTCTTATCCATACAAAAAAATCTTTGAAAACTGTAGACTTACAACTAATACCCGGTATCAAAGTAAGTACTTTGGTTTCCACAGTAAACTCAATTTCATTACATTTGAACACCTTTGGAATAAACAACCCTTCCCACCCTTCTCACCCAGCCAGGAGTGAAGGAGATGATTATTCTGGCCTCAAAATTATTTGTTCAAATATGAAAGGAAGTGGAGCTTATCTGCTGACTCTAACATAAGTAGGAATTCCTTAACCAAATAATCTCTACAGTGGAGTTGTTTAGCAAAGTATAATTTTTAAACTACTTTGGAAAATGGGAGTAATAAAAAATTCAACTTTAGTAGAGCAAAAGGTGAATCTTTTTGCTTGTAGTCAAAATATGGGCCACTTTAATAACAATTCTGAAACGTCATTCAGTTTAGACTAATGCCATACTATCAAATACCATAGTTTGTGGAAGTTCTAACACAGCACAACAGAATATTTCTGGAAACTTATGTTCCCTTATATTTGGGGAAAAAAAAAATTGCTTGTTGGCTTTTGAGGTAAAACCTCAGGATCATACTTCTCTAAAAGTCTTATTTAAAGATGGTGTTGTTAATGAAGAGCTTCATCATTAAGTTTTATCATCTGCAGAACCAATTGAAGGAGTAGAAATATCCTTTCTTTTTCTTAAAGTCAATTAAACAAGCAATGCTGAAGTGAAACCTGAATATGATAAAAGAGAGGATAGTAAGTTTAGAGAGCTGAACATTGCCTGAAAAACCAGAAAACAAGACCAATTTTGTGAGTGAAGAACGATGCAGCACGAAGACTTCTGAAATCAGCTTCACACAGGAATGCACAAAAAATGTGGCTTCTGGTGGGTACCTTCAATACATTTCTCACAAGGAGGGAAGTTTTACAAAGGTAAGATTATGGTCTAGAGTACAGTCTTTCTGAGATGGTCAGCTTTAATCCTACACTTCAGTTTATTATGATGAGAAATGGTCTTGGATTTTGTCCTCTGCTGAAAAATGCATCCATGAAACATTGACATGACTGCAGCATGCTACAGCAATGTTTATTCTGTTCCAACCACTGCTAAAAGTCTCAAGGAAATAGTCCCCTGAAAAAGATCTCCCATGTTGGCATAGTAAAGAAACCCAAACAATATAAACAGGGAAGCAGTTGATACCCAATAACATGAATATCAAATCATATGAATTTACACGGCTTTGCAATTTCTTTATGATCAAAGTTGCCTTATCCCTTTGAGAAAAAACACTCCAGAAGTTGAAATTATAATTTTCAGGGCAGAAAATACTAATGCACATGGAAAATGCAGTATGTTGATTTTTGAAAACCACTTTTTTCTTTTTCTCACTCTGCCTGACACTTGAAGAAATGAGAAAATATAATATCACTATAAGGAGACATATGGAGTTATAGTGTGTCAAGAGATGGAAAAAGCTGGGCTTGTCTGACTGGAGGGAGAAAATTTGGCACCTAGTAGAACTGAAATTTCTCCTCCCTTTTCTCTTAATTTTTAAAGCCATAGCCTTAACTGATTACTTTTATGTCTGCATATACTTGGAATTCATGAAAAATCTGCTCACAACAGATATTTTGTTTAGTCTAGCTGCAAAAGGCAAAAATTATTTACATAAAGAAATTCTCTCCTTGAGACTTCTTTATCTCCTTGTTCTGCTTTTACTTAGAAGAAAATATATTGCTTTTTTGGTGTGAATTTTTTTCTTTCTGGTTTTTACTGTATCTATATGTATACCTCCCAGAAGCCCAACACCCTGAACAAAATCAGACCATCTGTCTCCAGAGCTCATTATGCTCTATACAAACATAAATATCAGATGCTCCATGTTTTTAGTGTGAATACACTCTTCTTCAAGTTGGCAGAGTAGCATTTTTACCTCCATGTAGCATGATTTTTTTTTGGTTACAGCCAGACATAATTATGTTAATGAAATATCCTCAGGGAATGTACTATTTCAAACAGAACATCTAGTTCAGGTATCTTTGTATTTTATTACTATCCTGGGTCAGTGGTTTTTAGAGCTCATCTTACAGCCAGAGTACCTACAGGTTTCAACATATTCCTTAGCTCAGTACCAAGTAACCAAGAATGTTAATTGAACTAATAAAGGGATTATTACATGTTTCATAGATAATGTTTTTATGTTTAAAATACAAGATGCCCTAAACTCACCTTATTGCAGACCTCCCTTTTTTTTTTTTTTTTTTTTTTTTCCCCTCCCCCTTAATAGTTTGAAAGACCTACTTCTGGGCTATTTTCCTCTATATTCGCTTGGTAGACTTTTTTTATTTTTTGACAATCAGTAGTGTTGACACAGGAGCACTGGATTCAAACCTGTTTGAGTAGTAGAGATCTAAACCTATACCTGCCTCTCTCCAACCAAAATGTGTAACCCCAAGTATACTCTGCAGAAGAGTTGTTCTCTTCTTCCTCAGAACTCAGCACACCAAATCCCAAATCAGTGATGCATACCATTTGCTATTTCCTAGAGGGCATCCCCGGGCTGCTCTTTGTAAGTACATGAATTGCCTAACTTTTTTATATAGTCAAAAAAGTGATAGTGCCTTCAGCATACATATCAGAACAGTCTTCACCATGGAAATAAAGAGCTTAGTCTCCTAATGAAAGGCTTTCATTCATGTCAGTAACCTCTGCTTAGACTTAGATTTTCTAAGTTTGGAGGTTAAACAAAGCCCCATTATAACGTAATTCCACCACCAAAAACCTGCAAATGCCATTTAAAGGCCTTTAAAATTATATTTTACATGCATTCAACATGGTGAATCAGACATCCATTTGCTGCTAGTCCTTCAAACTGCTCAGACAAGCAGCAATGCCACTCCTGGTTGCATGCCACTGGAAACACACTACGCCAGAACTGCTGTAGCCTCATGGCTGTGGGTGCAGTGCATCTCCTAGAAAATCCCTTCCTGGTGTAAGAACATTTTTCTGTAACAAGTAGTATTTTTCCATTACTCCAAGAAAACTCCTGCTGTGTTATTTTTATTCATCCCCAAACCCAAGAAAATTTAAACACTCCTGCTACTGTGCTGACACAATGTGTATATTCCATACTCATACCATCACAAATTAGAAAACAAGAAATTACATGTCTTTGGTAGCAGCAATCTCTCTTATGCTGCCTGTATCACAGCCTCCTTCAGATTTAAAGAACTAACAGAGTTAAAATTGCTGCTCACTGTAGAACTGAGTGAAGACATTCCAGCTGCCATGAGGTGACACTAGTATCAGCCATCAAAAGTGGGAAGCCCCTTGGCTTGGGTTTCATAAAACACCTTCAGGCAACAAGGGGAACAGAATTGCCTTTACAGGATTAAATGACATCAGGTCACCTGTGATCCTGTTTACTCTTTAAGCTGCAATCCTAGAACTCAATTCCTGATAAATATATTCTAAAAGTACATCAGCACCATTTTCTATATTGTATAAAAATAGATTGTTATGAGGAAAGAGAGTTGTACAGAGCAGTAATTTCACTGATGAGTGTGGACAATTCTGAAGTAAAGGAAAAAACTACTACTTTTAGTATCTTCTAAAAAAAAAATCAATAGATATAATTTTTTAATTATATTCTTGTGGTTTTCATTAGCTTTGCCTGTTTCAGTTGATGACCACAAAAAAAAGGAAAATTATGAAAACAACAATAGAAGAATATTTTACAGAAGGAAACAGACTTTTTTCCTGTAAAATTTACATTAAGGATGGTTCATTATTTCATTTTCAGCAGTTTAAATGCAAACAAAATTCATCATGTCTAAAGAGTAATGGAGTAAATATAATATAATCTGCTTACAGTAGATGAAGATAATCTGGCGCACGTTTATTCCAGTTTTATATGGTTTTGTCTTTGATCTGAACTGGGCCATTTTCCTTCTATTGTGATAGTCATGCTAACTTTTATAGTGATGGAAAGAACAGCCAAAAAAGTCATAAAGCTGTTAGTTCTCCAGTCACATCAGAGTCCAAACCTGCATTAACATGACTTTTTTATCCTGTTGTCCTCTTACAGTTACTCCCTGCACAAGATGGAAATGTGTAGGGGCATTGAGGAGGAGCTGGTTTTGTGCATGCACTGTTGGCATAGCCTTCTTGCTTCCAAAGCCCTCCAGGATTTTCTGGTTCCAAATTCTTTGCATTTTACCAGGTATATATTAATATCACTCCTCTGTTTAATAAAAGAAAATTAGCTCAGTTCCCAACCTCAAAGACACATTAGTCTATGAAAACACTGCAAGAATGAGGTAAGTATTTTCTTTCATCTTCAGAGTATCCACTAATTTCCTAAATAACATGTCCATTAATGACAAGTTGCCATCCCTACTGCACAGCCAGAGGCAGTGTGTAAAACATGGACTGAGAGCACAACAGACCAAAGAAAAAATTAGGAACTTCCAAAAGTAGTCAGATAACAGCAGCAATGTTTGGTTTTGAAGAAAAGAGCACTTACAACCCTCAGAAACATCCACAGCACGTGTGGAGATTGTTGTAAAAGGCTGTTTTGATTGACCTAGGCTTGATGACTGTGGAACAACATTTCAAATAGTCTAAAACAGACTTGATATGTCCAGTAACCTGTACCCAGACACCTTTGCACTTTAAAAGTATTAAGAGAACTTCCATATTGACTGGTTAATAGGACTGCTTAAACTTGCCTTCAAATGAAGTAATATTTGCCTTTATTTAATTGTGTAACACCTTTCTTCTGCCACTGTGTAATTCTGTGACCATAGGGCTGAGCACTTAGCAGCTACTTACAATGAGAAAAAGACTCTTGTTGTCTTCCTCTATTTTGGATCAGGTCCAAAACGGTCCTAGTGGACTAAGCTGGTGTAGTGTGGCCTAATGTATAGACTACTGGCTTCAGACTGAAGAGGTCAGTGTCAGGTTTTGACTGAAACATGTATTTTGGAACATTTGGGACAAATATGTTAATCATAATGAGTGCTATCTTCCCTAGTCAAGAAATCACTAGAGCAGATGAAGTGTAGAGTTTCCTTCCTTTCTCTTTTCTGGCGCTAAACCATTTGGAATCTTTGTGGATCACATGTGCAGAAGGAAAACTCAGTGCTATTAATTTTTCTTCATTGTCTAGTTTTGGTTTTATCTTGTCTTTTTCTCTGCACTCCTCAAAGGTTTTCTTAAAGAATTTGCTCCTAAGTAACACTTTTTTACTCATAGTCTCAGCTGGTTGAAAGTATAGGCTTGGCTAGTTGTTAAGAAGTGGGTGGAGGTCTCCATTCTTACACAGGCACCCTCTCCTGCTGCACACCAACAAACAACTTTGAAAGTCAGTGCACTGTCAAAAGACATGCTGGGTAAATCCATTTCATGGATGATGGGAAACAGGGCAGGTCAAAAGCATACCCTATGGGTACCTGTACTAAACAGGATATGTGTGTTGCTGGAGGAAGCTTGGAAAAGAAATTCATGAGGTTCAAGGTAAAACAATAGTAAAGAGAAAGGAATGAAGTGTGTTCTTGCTTGGTGGTTTTAGGTGGCTGCCCTGCCACATATCTCATGCTAATTTTACCTATTAGTTCTGTTGCAATCACAGGACCACTGTTAGCATAATAAATGTGAGCATATGATATCTACTGCAACTTCTATACAACAATAAGATTGAGTTGACCACTGAATACTGTGGCAATAAGAATGTACAGGAAAATGAAGAGAATATTATCTTTTCTTGACAAAATATTTAAGGCATAATATGTAATAAATAATATTGCCTATCTTGCATTAAGTGTTCTTCCTCATATGAACAAAGTTGGTCATGTACATAAATCAGTTCCTTAATTGATAGGGAGGCACTTAGAAACACAGGAGGCTTCTGTTTGCTCTAGAAGTAACAAGCTGAAAACTGGGAATAACCAAATTTGGTTACTCTGAAGCTAACATACACGTCTCTAACCATCAGTGCCCTTAACAGAGTGTTCAGTAATAAACTGTCACATTGTCAAGAGCACTAGCAGCAGTGTTTATAAAGGCATGGGGAGGTACTCATAATGTGTTTGTTTTTTTAATTATGTGCTCTCTAGAAATCCACTTCTGGAAGCTGTCCAGTTTGATCCAGTAGAGCTGTTTGCAGGATTTGGTGTGTGGCAATGAGAGTGGCAATGCATCTGTTTCAGTTTGGAAATACAGCATCTGTTCTTCAGACCTGATGGTTCTACATAAATGTGAAATGTGACTTCTAGTCACATTTTACAACATCCTGTAGTAGCTATGACTTTGAGAACAGGACTCTAATACCTTCATTATGAAGAAGCATGGCTGTATAAGGTCATAAGAAAACGGTCCCAAATTTAAAAACATTTGGGAAAATGTACCAAGTCAAAAACAACCCCTCAAGCAGCTTTTTTATCTGTCTTAGTTTACCAGCTGAAAATTAAATATAAAGTGCCTATGCGTTCAGTTAGATATTATTGAAGTGTGTCATATTAGCAAAATAGATGAGTCTGTGTTTACCACTGTTTGATTTTTCATCATGTTCTCATGCTTGACTCCAGAGGTGCTTTTTATCTGGAACGATATTTGATGAGATTGCACTAGGAATGAGGAGTGGCACAGAGGAGAAGCTGGGTAGTGCCTGAAATATTGGTATCTACAAAGTTCCCTTAACTTCAGACTGTGCTACTAATGATTAACCAATCCCTCTTTTCTTTCTCAGATCCATTATTTTTGTTGCACAATTATCAGATCTTTTCTCTTGATTTTAGTTTCTTCCTTTGTGTTTTCTTCCTTGTTTCATGTTATTTCTTGTCTTCTACTTTCAATGGTCATCTTTACTGGATGGTTTTTCCCACTCCTAGAAATGAGCCAAGAGTAAATTATTAAGAGATGGCTAGGTATGTAGGCAGAGGAGGTGGTACCCTATTAGGTCCTCTGATGTTCTGGATTATAATTGTGAATTAAGTTAAAAAACAAAAATAAAATTGGAACAGAGATTGAATTTACATAATATAAAATTTACAAATATAATATCCATAATACAATATTTTGTCCTCACTATTAGAATGGAGCTAATTCAAATTAGATAATTAAATAAATAAAAAAATCCATCCTTGCACATTCTTAAAAATCTCAGGGTTGTGGGATCTATTACCCAGCTAAAGATCTGGACCAAAAGCATTCTTATTGATGACTCAACTGGTATAAGGAGGATTCATTTTTGTGTCAGGAGGGGCCCAGAATAGTGTATCTGTTTTCAGTCAGGTGGATTAGTACTCTGGCATGTTCTGACATTTCTTTCACTACAAAATTAGTTGTTGAATTATAAACTGAAAATAACATATTATCTAAAATCTAAACCACAAGTTAGGACTAATTATAGAACTTCCTTCTTACACTGTAATTCTTGTGTTGTGGTGACTTTTTGCTTCCTTCCAAATGTCAAAGTATAGTACAGATGTTTCTTGTAACAGAGTTTTTCCAAATTATTGTAGTACCAGGAGTCTTAAGATCAGAAGTCTGGTATGTCAATATGTTCACAAGATAATATTTAGGCATTCTTTTCCTGGCTTATTTGTCAGGTAGATTTCAGGAGAGTATTAACTCCACAAAGAACTGCAATTTTGCATTCTCAATTAATGAATATGAAAGAGCACATACAACCTGCAGGAGCTGATTACAGGGCTATGTAACATGGCGAGGTAGACAGTTTACCTAGACTTTTACTCAGACAAGGCATTAGAACTCTGAAATAGAATTTCCTGAGTGCTATGCTGGCATTCTGGTAACTTCACCAGATCTCAAAATTTTAGGTTTCATTTGCGTAAGGTCTGGATTATGTTTTCATGTCTATAAGTGATGCTTGTCTTGTGTTTTTTCACCTTTCACTTGTACCAAAATATAGTCTTGAGCAAGATCTTATATGAGTAGCAGTCAGAAGGATCATGCCCTTAATGTCTCGCTCACCTGTAGCTGAGATGCTCTATGTTTTCATCTTTTTCAATATAAATAACTTTCATATGCAATTAATTCCCCTAAAATGCATGTGAAGTTCAATGGCATAGGTCAGGTATCTCTGTTCTTTTCCTTCATATACCATTTTACATCATATATTTTAGTTAAAAAAATACATAGCATAAAAAAACTTTTAAAAATGGATTTTACTTATAAATTCTTGTAAAATAGTGATAATATAAACCAAATAGGAAGCACTTATTGAAAACAACACAAGTTGCTATTTCTGCATGTAGGAAACATAACTTTCCAGATATCCTTAGCCTTTGGCCTTCATTTGATGTTAAGTGCTTTTCTACAATAAAGAAATAGAGACAGTGTAACGACCATTGAAACTGGGTCATAATTCCGCTCATATAGTGCACTACTATCAGTAAAAATCATGCCCCGGAGTAAATTTCCTGTTGCCAACATCAGAGCATGATCCTGTCATTTTGTGCTGGGATTTGGCAGGGCTGGGCCGTGTCTTTGGGTGTCTGTTTATACCAGCATCTGTATGAACAGATTAAATCATGTCAAGATTAGGATAGAATGTGACAGCTGGGTAGAATATGTACTGAATTAAGTATTTTGAGCAACTGGCTTATGGAAATGAATACCTATTTGTTTTATTCAGGTTAACATGATCAGTGCAAGTGGGGATTGTTTCTGAAATTGAGGAATTCTTGCAGCTTTGCTTTCCTTTCAGCTTTCCTTTCCCTTACCTTTGAAACAATCTAACAAGTGTGTCTCAGCACAGCAGCTGGGGGGATTGTATATCATGACTGCCTAAATTTCCAAGAAACTGAACTTGATGTTCCAGCTTGTCCTGTCCAGGTCTGTATGTTTCTAGTCTGAGCAGAACACTCTATGTTCTTCTGAGTCTGTATTCATCTGCCTTTCATATCTGAATTGAATAATATATAGTTAGTAGGTACTGGCAAGTTCCAGAGAAGGGAATAAATGCAAGAGCTAGGATTGCATTAGCAACATTGTTAGGCTTTCATGGCTGTTTGTCTTTCACCATAGAATCACAGAATCATAGAAATAGAATGTTGATATTGGAAGGGGCTTTACAGATCACCCACTTCCATCCACCCCACCATGGGCAGGGACATCTTTCACTGGACCTGGTTGCTCAGGGACCTATATAATTTGGCCTTGTCTAAAAATTTTACATCTTTTTTCAACCAAAATATTCCAAAATATTCCATAGTCTCTAACACCACAGGATAATTTTAATGAGATCCGTAACAGTATATTACCTAGATTCCTCTTGTATCTTTTAGATGGATACATGCTTGAACAGCAGAATATTGGTGTTCAGTCATGCTGGGCTGTTATTCTCTCAGTGGAGGACCCGCTAGTTATAACATGGAATATAAATATGATAAGCAGCTTTTTTAGGACAGTAGTAGTCTTCCTCAAAGCCTGCGTGGCTGAACAGTTTATCTTACTGGAGACAAGAGGAAGATGGCTCTCATAGTTTTCTTACCTATCACTGTGTGAATCTGTTAATTGGAAAAGGAGATGAAAATTACCAAAAGCAATGAACCTGTGGTAGTGGTAGAACATACTGTTCAATAAAAGTAGTTCTGAATACTGTAGACCAATAAAAGAGATTAGCCACTTTTATGGAGATCTGGTTTAGCCTGGGAGAGGTGGCTATGCTCAGGAATAACTGAATGTAGATGTGTCTTGTTCTAGAAATAGGGGGAAATAAATAATGTGCAAGTTCCTGTCATAATGATTTTATTAAATGGAAGTGAAAGAGCTGAGTTCAGAAGTCAGAGAAAACATCTGATAATGTCAACATCTCCCTCTGGGTGAGTCATCACGTGCTTCCTTTATACTCAGTTGAGGGACAGATAACACTCCTGGAGCTTAAGTCATGTTACCCTAAAGCAGATATCTAGAAATAGGTCAGCTGAATCACCCCACCTGGGAGCTGTGGACAGCTATCTCACAAGTCATAATCTATGTGGCAGACATCTCAAATTAGTGAGATGAATCCCAGCCTTAAGGTCTCTGTTCCAGCTCAGAGTCTTGCACAAACAGCTATCTGCTTGGGCAGTTTCTGTTGTTCATCTGATCTGGCAAGACATGAAACAAGCAGCCTGAGACATGAAATGAAATGCCCTGAAAAACTGTGTGTGTTGGGAAGCTCTGCAGTATGAATAGAGTGCAAGCAAATATGCAGAGGCCTTACTTGGAACACAGAAACCAATCTTCAGCATTACTGATACCACTGTGGACTGAAATTAGATTTCTAGTGAGGGACTAAGAAAATTCTATGGACTTTATTATGGATTCCTATTTATAAGTTCTGCTGGCATTTCATTAGCTCCATGACAGGTCCAGCTATGACTCTGGGACACTTGGTTAGGCCCTGATATAAGTACTTTAATATAATACCTCCACTGCAGTAGTACTTCCGGGTCTGTGACGTGTCAATACATGTGTTCACAATTTTTTTAATGTAAGTATCTTTTAATGTAGAAGTATCTTCTTCAATGTGCCCAGTCCAAACTATGTTTGTCTGATCATGATTTGACAACGACGGAAACCTCACTGAACATGATGGTTGCTTACTCACTGCAATGCCAATTTAGTCTGCTAAAGAAGCCTAATTGATTTAAGCAGTGGTTGGTTTTCTGAAATAATTCCCACATATCTACAGCAGTAAACCAACATGATGTTGCTGGATACATGCAAATAGAATACCAGATTCAATGCCCAAACTGTCACCCTATTGTGTCACTTCCCACTGAAACAAACCCATTTACACTAAGTTAATATAGGAAGGTCTGCTTTTAGGCATATGGATGGAGGAGACAGATGGTTCTGGCTCTTAAAACTTAAAATTGACATAGCCCACGTGGAATTAGTTCTGCTGAATGTGTGACACTGAGGATGAAAAACTTGTTTATCTAAACTAGGAAATAGGAATAGTGGAAACCCTCACTGTGGGATAGCTGAGCAAGCACTGTCTGCTTACATAAGCACAGATGGCGGGAGCAAGTGAACTTCATGAAGGTGAATATTTGATGAGATGGAAAAGAGTATTTCAGCACACTGTTAACTAATTCCCAGCTTGAGCAATAGCTGATGGGAATCACACCTGGAAAACTTCTCCCAATAACTTCAGGGGCTAATCAGAAAGTCCTGGGTGCCCTGACAAATCACTGAATCAGCCTTGTTTATTCCCTGGTGTGCTGACTCTTTTGCTTTAATAGAGGCACCATAACTGCCCCAGAACCGTGTTTCAGTTTTTCTCTTCCATTTTTTTTAAAGTCATCTGAGTTGTAAGCTTTTGTTCAAGTAGATTACATGGATTTTAGTTTCATTAAGTAATGTCTGAGTTATAATGTTTTCCCTTTTTCCAGGTACTTCCTATTATTTTTAAATCCACTTACCACTTACTCATTTGCCCATTAACTTAGAAGTCATATTGTTTTGTCTAGGAGCTAAGAAACAACAGAAATGAGAAAACAGGCTGAAATAAATAACATTTAATCTCTGCCTTAGATTCATTTTGATAAATACCTGCCTAAAAGTATGTGTCTGGATGGCTGTTTGATTGCATTGCGAGTGAAGTGCAAGTGAATGTATTTACAGATCATTAGGCATATAATGTGTTGTTACTTTAGTTAGTCTAATAGCAAAACTGGTGTTTTACTGGTGTGAGAGGGGACTATTTATCGTTAACTGATGACATAAATCCCCTTGCAAAGGGTTCAGGAAAGGCATGTCAGTTCTTTGAAGAGGTATGCTGAAGAGGCTGCAAGAAACAGCACCTACAGGAAGTGTGTTCCATTTTAAACAGAACAGATTTTTCCATGCAGGATAAACAGCCTCAATCTGGCCTTGAGCTGATAGAAATGTGCCACTACAGTATTGCAAATTAATATAAAGGGGAAAAAAAAACCCATTATCAAAATGGTATTATCTTCATTGGTTCAGGGCATATTGATGCTTAATTCAGATATGTACATCCACATATTCAGACCCATTTAATATCCAGGATTCAGTTTGGAAAGGATGAAAAAGAAATTTCTTCTCAGTATGCATAGCCACAGCTTGGTCTCACCATCATCCCGAGTCAGTAGTGTTTTGTGTTTCTACAGAATTTCAAGCTCTGTGACAGTCTCATGGTATCTTAATTGATGGTGTTACAGATCTGGATGGTTGGTTTTGATTGTGATTCTGTAAGTTTGGTGAATCAATATATTAGTGGGATAATAGTGTGAAAGAAGCCAAAACATCACTCAGGTTCATTTCTTTGGCATAGCTGTTCATGTGTCACTGGCATTTATAAGAGAATATACATTGAGTCAGTAACTCAGAAGAGGACAGTATCTAAAGAATGTCTTTTGGGACAGAAATCTCTGTCAAAATATAATCCAATGGAATTCAAATTGGCACTTTCATTTCTCAAATTGCATTTATTATCAGCCTTTGACTACTGTATCTTAAATCCAAAATTCATAGGCCTGATTTTTTGCCTTTGAAAAGAAAAATTCATAGGCCTGATTTTTTGCCTTTTCAAAAAAAAAAAAAAAAAAAAAAAGGATTTTAAGCAGTAATGTTTTCAAAGTAAAAGTTTGAAAATATTATGTAAGATGTTATAAAGGGATAAACTTTGGATTTAAAATAACATATAGATCATTATTTTAGGATATCTGGCTTGGAATTTTGAGATATGTGCAACTGATTATACCATCAGAAAGAAATATTCTATCCAACATTGCAGTTTACATTGATGATAATTACACTGCAGGTTTTAAAAAAGTTATCATCACACCAAACCAAGTATTTATAACTTTAGGAGAAAGTCTTGGGTCTCCCTTATAAGGTGAAGATTTAACATGATAACTTTTACAATCACTTTATTTTTCTTTTATGCAAAGTAGTAATTGTATTGTAATAAGAATCCTTTTAATCCTATTCAGTTAGGACTCATGAGCATACTGACTCTTAAAATCTCAAAATTATTTCCACAGGATATTAGTGATGCTGAATGATTTTGAAAAATACTGAGATAATCCCTAGAATAGAGGGATTTAGTAAAAAAAAAAAAAAAAGCTTTTTATTTAATTCTGTGTAATTACCCACTCTTGTTGGAGTGGGTAAGAAAGAATAGTTTTTGGTTTTATGAATGTATGTCTTTCATTTGGTTCTTCACACAATTTTACAATGTTGCTGGAGTTAAGATGAAGTTTCAGCTCTGTAACAGAACAGCATTTTTGCAGCCAGATACATACCCTTGAAAGTAATGGTTACTATTTTAATGTATTTCAATATCTTTTGTTCTATACAGTATTAGAAGGGAAAGGATGAGGTTTTTTTCTTCTGTATGAACAGGATTTCTAACTTCTCAGCCAAAGAAACAGTCATTATGACTGCAGATAGACTGCAGTCTTCCGTATTATTCCAATAGGAACAATGGAAATTATGCATGTTCATTTACAATTTTCTTCTTCAGTATTTCTTAGCATTTTTAATTACCATTGATCTTCAAGTGTTTACACATGAGGTCCAACTTGGGAATGAATAGGACTACTCCCATTCTGAAAAAAACAAGCTGATCGAAAAGGGGTTATATGAGTATAAGCAAAAGAAACCAACAGTATTTCTGTAGTTTGCCATGAGATGTGTTTTACACTACTATGACATTTGAACATGACAGTGATAACTGAGAAGAATGGGTTTAGGTGGGATGTCTGTATAGAAGCAATTTATACGGATCAGAGAAGAGACAAAATGTCCAATATATTTTTAGGCTGTGCTTTCTAAGCAGATGGTGCAATAAAGGCTAGATTGCTTGGGAGTAAGAAGCAATTCAAACATGAGCATGTTAACATACAGCTGTCATTGTTATAATTCTAAAATCATCACCTGTAATAACCACATTTAACTAAAATATCACCCTGAGTTCTGAATTCACAAAGCAGAAATATTTTAAAAGACTATTTGTTGCAGATGTCCTATGTCTCTATGGTCTCTTTAAAGTAGTTACTGAACTAAAAAGAAAACGTGACTGTTAAGTGTGCCAATTAGAACACTTTGGCTTGCTTACTCTTTGTGTTTTTCAGAAGCGTGACCTACAATTAAAGCAAGATGGAACATGGAACTGGGTCCTTGGCAGCATTTCCCATCGAATCAAGTTTAACAAGATCTCTTCTGTTGCAGCTACTCTTTCGAACCCCTGTATTTCTGATGCAAGAAACCTTAGCGACTCCACTGACTGCAGTTTTATTCCTGTTCCACCAATGTTTGGCCATTGTTCAGTTTTGAAAATTCTTATTTAAAGTAACTGTTGAAAAGTATAAAATTAGTGTAGACATGCAGAATGCATGGAACTGATATTCATCTTCTATATTCATGGTTTTTATCTAATACAATATCTAATATCCCAGCAAGTAGCCACGGTAACAGCAACATGGTGGAATGTTTCCCTTTCTTTTCACCTTTCTATAAGGAAGTATTACATCTGTACTTACTATTTTCAGTTGTACAAATTATATTCATGATTATTATTTCTGATCAGGTCAGTAACTTTTGGTTGCTCTTGGAGATGCTATTTCAGATAATACATTGTATGTTTTGCCTCCAAAGCTTGGGAATATTTAACATGCTTTTTGCATGTAAAAAATCTTCTACAAGTAAAAAATCTTTCACTCAGTAACTCTTGTTAAAAGCTGAGAAATCAGAAAATTGTACTTGTCTTCTCTAATTATTATTATAATTAAAAATAGTAATAATTCTATCTTTTCTATATCTCTAGAAATGAGAACATTTGTTTAATTTTCTGAAGTATTATACAAAAAACTTCACTTTTTTGGACAAATCTGTAAAAAAACCTAACATCCTTTTGTTCTCTCTGCTATGCAGGTAAAATAACATGACAAACAAGAACATTCCAAAATTTCCACAGAAAACACCCTTGATAATTAATTTTATAATTTTAAATGTGATGTAGTTTAAATATCACTTCAGTGATAGTAGGAATTTTTAAGGGTGGAAATAACTCAGGGAAATGCCAGGAAAAATATCTTCTCATTTTTTATTGATGATTTTGGAATCACAAAGTCAATGTGATTTGACAGCCTATGACATGATTCTCCTTAGAATGGAGATCCAGATGATTCTCATCCAAAGGGCACTGGTAGTTCATGCCATAGCTTAGGCTGTGAAAGTGAACCTTGAAATGCCTGTACTTCATTTTCTCTGGGCATTTCATGTAACTGGATGCTGGAAAGGTCATTAAAGAGATTAATGGTAATTTTACAATTAATTCCTACAATTACTCTTCTGAAAATCACTCTGTAGTTATGATCAAACCCAAATTTTCCTAAATAGTGAATGAGTGGGAACCAGCCATAGAAATAAGCACAGTATGGTTAAACCATGTGATATTGCTTGGGTCCATGCAGTATGGCTCTTCCAGAGTGTGTAGCCCTGTTGCAGATTTGGAAATGAGAACTTTAACTAAAATCAAAATTTTGATACTGCCCTAGAGAACAATGGAAGCTTTTCAGGTGCCACCAAAGACATTCCTAACCAAGTCCTTTTGTAATCACATCTGCTTATTCAACAACATCCTCTGTTCTTGAATTTGAATTATTTTTATTTTAACCTCTATTGAATTCACATCTTTAATCAGCATGTCTGTCACTTGCTGTCATTCTTACCAGTGCTGTATTTGCTAAGCTGAAGGGGTAGAGAAGGTACAGCAGTTGAAGTCCCATCAACCCTGTTTTAAATTCCTGGAGCCTCTAAACTAAGCCTCAGAACTACAACAGGCAATTCCTGGATTTCCTTCTGACCTCCTGACTGCCTGCCTATTTTATATCTCTCCCTTTGCTGTTCATCATGAGTTCCAGCAGCTCTTTCACTTCTCCTGTCTTTGTGTAACTTCTACCTGGCCCTTCCTGAATCCCAAGACACACTTCCTTTTCAAATGACACTTCCCTTTTCTTCTTCTCTTTTATCTTTAAAATGTTGTTAGTGTTCTATCTGAAGATACTCTACAGAAAAAGAAGAGAATATTTCTTAGGGTATATGAGAAAACTCTGGTCTTCCTTGCTTTTCTTAATCCAAAATCTTCATAAGATTGGTTGAGGATGTTTAGGGAGTATTTTGGCCCATGCTATTCTCAAAACACATTTCAAAATTTTTCAAGTCAGACAGTTGCATGCATGGCAGAACAAGAAATTGTTTCATTACGGATTTGTAGCAATAAACCTAATGCATTTCTTTTTTCAAAGATAAATTAAACTTAGCAAACATTTCATAGCCTTCCTACCAAGGTCAGGACTGACAATCACATGCACTTGTGACAATCATAATCTTTAAAGATAAAAAAATCTGATCAATTTTTTTTCTTCTTCTTATTGAGAAACCAACAGAAGAAAAAGGCAAAGACAGGATTTTAAGGGATTCTCTCTCTATTGAAAGGAAATGAAAGATAATACTTCTCTATTGTTGCTTAATATGGCATGTCAAACTACAATAATAATAACAATTAAGATTTACTTGGAAGTGATGAAGAAATAAGAGAAAACCCCAGAATTAAGATTTTTCCCATGGAATCACTAATTTTCTTTTGGTGTGGATGCAGACTTATTGAATATATTACAATGCTAAAATTCTTTAAAGTCCTGTTGAATATTAATCAAGCACACAAGAAATTGATTAACAATTGTTGAAATTACCATCTCCAGGAATGTGTAGATATGTCACCCGATCAAAGACTTTTATTTATGAAAGGACTCAGTGTGGTGTGCTGTGAATTCAGTTGCATCCAACATTTCCACCAAAAATTTGAAAACATCTGTAAAATTCAAAAATATTTCCAGAATTTTTATATATTTAGGCAAATAACTTATGAAATTGCTTGTGAAAGCAACTGCCTGATAATGAAGACGTATTAAGAATGTCTTTTTCCATAAAGCTAAATGCTGTGTTAGTCATCTGGAATGAAGGACATTTCATGCTTTTTTGAGTTTCACCCAGGTTGTATGTCTCTCAGCCTCTCTCTGCTTGTCTCCATGTAAAAACCCAGAAATTCCATACGTTTTTTATATTCTAGTACTTTTAAGTGCTACTTAGGCATTTGAATTGCCGCCTTCATCATTTTCCCAGAAAACAGGATGAAGAATATAGTTTCTTCTGTGCACAAAAGATAATTACTCCTTTTTCTTTGCCCAAAAAGCTGAGAGGATCCTTATACCCTTGGCTTTTGGCAATGGTGAATACATATTCTGGTAGGACAAGACTGCCAGGCCAGCTAAGAAACCTTATTGTGACTCCGTTTATGTGAATTGAGATTTTTCAGATTCTTCTTCTTCTTACAATTTCTCAAATATCCATGTGTTTTCAGAGAAACAAGAAAATCTCTCTTGAATAACATCTAGCAACTTCCTTAGCAGTCCTTTCACAGTTCCAAGGATTTTTCACAGAAGAGCTGCCCTTTTTTTTAGCAAGGGAAAAACATATCCTTTCTTGTCTCACTCAGTGTTTTATGAGTGAAACTTTGCCAAAATATTTATCATAGATTTGGGAAATTTCAGCCCCCAGGGGTGAGGTTTTGCAAGTGTGCAAGGAGCTAAAACCAATATTTTACTAGAAAAGGAAGTTTCAGACAGTCATAATCTCATAAGAAATTTACAAAAACAACTTCCTTGAGCCAGTAAGTGATCAGGATGTTAAAGAAAATCACCATGAACAACTTGCAATAGACAGTCCTTTTTCTTTCGTTTGTCTTACTGGAAGAGTATCTCCATTTGCCATTTAATGTCTCATGTTCAATTTTTGAACCTTTTCCTTTTCTCCTCCTGGTTAGCCTTGGACAGGTGTATGAACCCATCACTGCTCAGGCTTTTTCAGAACAGAGCAGTGCTCATCCTAGCCAGGCATTACCTCGACCATGCCAGACATGCCCTCACTCTACATACCAGTTCCTGCTGAATTCTGAATCACATCTGTGTGTTCTCATTCAAAGCCTTCCCAAGGCTGAGACAAAGAAGTTTAGGAGTGAAAACCATATCCATCTGTGCACATGTTGCACAAAGAAAGAGGCATGGGCTTACTTGGCAGTCTTAGGAGTTCCTCTGATTCCTGAGCGTCTCTATATATGCTACAGCTCCCACTCTGATTCCATGAAGAATTGCCCTGACCTTGTGTTTTCTGTTGCAAACACATAGCAACATGCATGCTAAACAAACAAATAAACAAATGAAAACCACTTTGCCTCCCCTCCTTCTTCCCCTGAGGAAAAAGAGGAAAACAAACAATATGTGACAGATGTTAGTCATGTTGTTTAGTGCATGAGTAAAAACACTCAGATGACACAGAAATGACCACAACCAAAAAGAATTAAAATCACAGAATAATTGAGCTGGCAGGAGGTCTCAGGAGAGCTTTTGAATGTATTAATTAAAAGGTCTCCTTAAATGCTGAATTTTATTGAGTTAAAATAAGTCTGAGATACCTACC
>VYXD01010146.1:149850-188901 GCA_013397195.1 Hylia prasina | reverse complement strand
AAAAAAAAAAAAGGCAGTGGGAAGTGAGAATTACTATAGTAACTTTATCATAAATGAGCGAAAACAAGGAAAAACTGACACTTTAGAGAAAAGTACCACTCAAAGGAAGCACAGTAATTTAAATTGCAGAAAACAGAAATCCTAGGTTGTGGGTGACAATGGGTCAGATATGTTAGGGACAAATGTCAGAGACTGCTGCAAGCTTTGCTTATCTAACACTTAAAAAAACCTGTGTTTCTAAACAGCTTTCTAAAAGGCTTTCTTAGTGCTCTGATTCATTTGTGGAAATGCCTTCAAGAGACTGGTGAAATTACATCCTCAGTGTCAGCTCAGCCTCAATGTATAGGCAGCTGAGTTACAAGCTCTTGTTTGAAAATTGCAGGGAGGTATTTTGAGGAAATCCGAAACAGGTGATAGGGTTTTCTCTAAGAGACCTTATAGTTGTTATAATTAAAGTAAAACCTTATAATTAAGATGGCTCACCTGCTGCTTTACAAAGGGCCAGAAAGCCATGAGCTGCTTCATGCTATAGTCACCCCAAAACTTGGTTAGATTCTGAGGCTCTCAGGAGTGATTTTAGCACATACACTTAGACTACTTAGAACCAACCAGTGATTACTAGTGATGGTATGCTGGGGGGTCCTGGCTGTAATGAATTAAATCCTTGGTCTTAGCACTGAAATAAGTAGGAACTGATTTGGAAAAACTGGTGAACTTACGAGTTGGCAGCTAGTTGAAGCCATGTGAATCTGGATGTCTTCCAATATCACCTATGTTAGTGATGAAACTGGTGGAACATGTAGTCTGTGCTTAAAACTTTGCTTCTTGGGAATATTGTTCTGATGGCAAATAATGCAGAGAGCTACGCCTATCCTGGGAATTGGTTTAACTAACCCTTTTGCCTGTGTAAACCACATCTCTGCTGGAAATTGTGGGAGAAATAGCATACTCTGTCTTCAACCAAAGTCGGAACAGCAAACCAATGTCAGTGATGGCTTGCTGTTATTTATTGAATGCTTTTGATGTTTGTTTGTTTTCTTAATTACTCTAATTGGAAACTGTCTCGGTTTAGAAGACAGGTATCTGCTAGGGAAAGCTGGAGTTTCCTTAGAATGGAGAATGTTGACCCCCCTCCCTTAGAATTATCATAATTTTACAATTAAGGGCTTTCAGGCAAAGATATAGGAATAACAGTTCTTTTACTAGGAGTGTTAAAAGTACAAGCGTAATAGTACAAAAAAACAAGTAAAAAAGAAACAAGGGTGTTTGGAAGCAATCCTCCTGGAGAAACAGATGTGGCTCTGTTGGAGTAGATGATCCCATTGAAGAAGGGTCCAGTGATGCTAAGATGAGTCTGATCTTCCTCTGGAGTCCAGTGGAAAACTGGATTGCCTGGTGCTCTGAGTTTCAGTTTTTATCTAGGCAGGGACCCTGGAGCCTCCACCACTGGGTGGAGCATCTCACAATAGGATGATGTAAATGTGCCATGTCATTGGTGAGCCTTAATGGCCCATTAGCAGAAGATATCCCCCTGGAGGGAGGATGGGTGGTGAAAGAAATAACAAACAATACCCCACCCGGTTTTAACAGCTGAGCCATTATCAGAAAGGCATCCTCCCCCTCCCCCCAGAGTAACAAGAGATAAAGAAAAAACATTCCCCCAACTGCTTTCAGCAGATGAAAATTGTATTCTAATTTTTTGCTTCCATAACCCAAGACAGAAACACACTGCTTTGAGAGGTCTAATTGATCAATTAATCACTTGCTGCTGTAGACACCAAAAAAATCTGGTCGTATATATGAGAAGGATGTGTCAGTATTACTTAAGGCTGGTTGATTTAATGCAATGTTGATTATATAAGATCATAGAACAGTTTAGGTTGAAAGGGATATTGTAATGGTCATCTGGTCCAACAACCTTACAATCAGCTAGGACATCTTTAACAAACAGGTTGCTCAGAGCCCTGTCCACAATGATCTTGGATATTTCCAGTGATGGGGCATTCACAGTTTCTCTGGGCAACCTCACACCTCACCACCGTCTCTCACCATCCTCACAATGAAGAATTTCTTCCTGATATCTAATCTAAGAGGAAGATCCTGTTGGTAGGTGGTGGAGCTGCACTGTTATGTTTTACTCAGCTTGGGATGCAAGAAAAGGTCAGAAAAGAGATGCTGCTGTAATTTTTGTATTCAGTTTGGACAAGAGGACATGGTAGGGCAAACCAGAAAGACTGTTTTGGTTTGTCCTTACAGGATCCTGGTCAGCAAGAGAAGAGCAGCTGGTGTGCCAGATCAGGGTGTGAAGCTCAAAATGCAGGTGGGACTCTGGGGCTCTGCTGCTGTGGTACAGCTTCTCCAAGGAGGAAGGTGAGCTGAGGTCAGCACGGGAATGCCTGATCTGTGACGAGCTCATGAGTGAGATTTCAGCCCTGTTTCTTGCCACTGCTGAATGGGCAACGCAGGAAATGTTTTGGCCTGGAGTGTGATTGCAGTGTTTGCTCTGCTTTGGGTTTGTGGTGGCTGGATTATAGTCTGTCTGTGACACCATGTCAGAGAAGGCAGGAGCTGGGCAGCCCTCAAGGTCTATTTTTCATAATAAGAAGGCAGGGGATATTAGAAATATCTTCCATGCCACGAAGTCAGGCTGCACAAAGAGGATTGTGTCTCCCAGACTGGTGACAGTGCTACAGGGCCAGTGACTCCTTCTGAGAAATGTCATCTGTTCTTCAGATCTGAAACACAGTGGCTGCTGGTTAATGATCTCTGTAGTAACCACATGGATGGTTAAATTTTTAAAAAATAGGGAATTTGATAACACATGAAAAGTACAGTAAATGGGGATGAAATTTTTATCTGTTGTATTTTACACAAGGCTTTTACATTTAGATATTCTTTCAAAATGGGAAGTTCACAGCTCTAAAAGTAGATTAATTGCCTCCTACTTTGGTAACTCCAAGTTTTGTATAGTCTTAATGTCTATGGTTTCAAAATTGATTTATTTTCTGAGAGTCCTGACCCTTTGCATCTGAAAGGACACACATTCCAGCTTTTTAAGAGGGGCATCAAACATTTCATTCCAGCAGAAGTTTCTTCCTTCTCTTGAGAAAACTTGAATTAATTTCTGAAGCTTGACATATTCTGTGGTGGATTGCATAGCTTCAATATTTTAAGCTTTCAGCTGATGTGTTAAATGCAGAGATATCAGGTGGTCTCTGGGTCAACAGTTCTGTTTTTCAGTGGGCATGGTTTTCAGAGCAAGTAATAAAGATCTAGTAAATCAAAAAATCTGAAGAACCCTTGTGAAGACCCATGCAAAGCATTAACTCTATACTACCATGTGCTTTAAAAACAGCAAATGAAAAAACAAAAAAAGTTTCTGAAGTGGTTAATTTTACTATCACAACACCTGTGCTAAAATTCTCTATAACATCACTAAAATTCAAATTCCTAAAACATTGCTTCCAATTTCATTTTATAGCTACCTAGTGTGAGCACACATATGCATGGCTGTCTGTTTCCTTGTTGGTTCAGAGTATGCCCTGCCAAATACTGAAATGTTTAGTTAAGCCCTAATGTTCCAATAATTGTTCTTTACTTCTTGATGCTGAACCCTGTGGTTAGAAGTTGCAACATCATAACAGGCAGTAATTTGTATTCTTAATTCTCTGGGAATGTATTTCCATGCTAGAAGGGGAAAATAGTTATTGAAGAGCTATCTCTGTGAAGGAAGGAGAAGAACGAAAAAACATGAATTATGCCTGAAATAGTTAACTAATTACCTTTAATGATATATTTTGGCACAAATCCATGCCTGTGGAAATCAGCTCTATTGATACACCTGTAAGACTGGGAAGAGCGTTCTAAGCTTCCCATGCCTTGAACTGTCTGTAATATGAGAGAATCCTCTCTGTGTTTTCCATCTCTCTGTGAATAAATGTGTGCTAGGAATTTAGACAGATGGGCTGGAAACCTGTGGATTTTCATGTAGTGGTAGGTAGACAAGACAGGGAATGACTCAGTCATTTGCCTAGTGTGGTTTTTACCCTTTCTTTACCTTCACTGTGAACTTCCAAAAAACACAGATTCTTCACTCCTCACAGTTTGGCACATCTGGCAGGACCTACTTGGAAAGACAAATGGAGAGACTGGTGAGTTGGTCGCATAAATAATGAATCTCTGCAGAAAGCTTTGTCTGCTTCCATTTGTTGCTGAAGCCACCCTTTGTACAAATATTCAACCTCCAAGTTTTTCACAAAAAAACCCACAGCGTTTTTTCAGCACAGTTGATGGGATAAAACTTTAAAAAAAAGGAGGAGGAGGGAAAAGGAGAAGACATTTTTTCTTGTACCAGAACTGAGATGCAAATTTTTTCACACAATCCAATCAGCCTGTTTTCCAGAAAGGAAATAAATGTAGACAAGTAAGTCAAGTGTGCATCTAGGCCATGTTCACATGTAGTAATTGTTGGTTTCTTTGTATAGAATGCTTGAAAAATTACTCAAAGGCAATGTATACAAAATACAAAAACCAGATGGAACCACTGGATATGATTCAGTATGAATCAGTGAGTCAGCAGACATGAGAACTGGGAATAATTTCTGGTGTGCAACAGCAGACCTCAAGTCACTGGTCCAAAAGATTGTAATGAGAATAAACTGTAAGAACTTCCGTAGTTTTCTGTCCAGCAATGTGAAATAGGCAAGAGAGAGAATTTCAGCACGGGGCACAGGGAATACCCTTTGTAATCAAACTGTAATCCATGTTATTCACTTTCACTGTTAGATGATTACAGACAAAGTCATGGCTGCTTCCAGCAGCCTAGGCTGGAAAGGAAATAATTCAGGTGAGCTACAAGAGTTTGTCCCAGACAATCCTAGTAAATTTCTATTTGGATACAATGTAGTCTTAGCATTTCATTGAAGTCATACTTGAGATGATAGTTTCTTTCAAAAATTTTTCAAATTTAAAACTTTCTGCTAAATTCAGTGCTTTATATGGCCCTTTGGGGGATAGGGTAAAAAGACAAGACACTTAATAATCTTGATTGTAACCAAGTATTTTTTCAGAGCCCTTAACTAGTTTTATCAACTCCTGCATTAGAATGCTATTAAAAGAGAACACAATTACCAGAAAACAGCAAATATTCAAGCACTTTCAGCTTCTGAAATTGATTTGTGGAAAAAAATCCCAGTGATTCCAAAGGCAGCTATTGCTCTTTGCTTGCAACCTGGTTGGTTACTTAATGGTCAGCTCTGCAGATCTGAGTCAGTACAATATGTTTGGAAGGGTTCCTCAAAAATCTTGTTGCATTGCATACCTTCAAAGGGCAGTGAAAGATGATGCAATGTCTTCAACAGATCACATAGCAGCAAGGTGATTAAGTCAACATGGCAAGTTTCACAGCAGTCTGAACTGATAGCAGTGCATCTCGAAATGCTAGAATCCCATGAGGATAAACTATTTGAGTCATACTACTAATGTATTACAGACAGGAGTTCCCAAGAACTGTCTTTTCTCCCAGGTCCATTTTGTCTCCAGATCAGCGTTTAGTTTGCACTTAACAGTTGGATTACAAAGTGTGCTGCTAACTTCCAAATTAGTCATGGACTCTGCTATTCTGAAGGCTGGCCCTGAAGATAACACCTCTCATTATGGTGGAATTTTAATCAGGAGACTGGCAGCAAGATTTTTTTGCTACAAGTTTGCTAACAGCTATTCTCCAGTTTCTATTGGTGTACAAAATGCTGGAACAGGCATCCATCCAATCAGTTTTCTAAGTGCGAACTTAAAAAAAAAATACGGGGGGAGTTAAGGGGGTTCATTTGTTTGTTTGTTGAGGGGTTTTGTGTTTGGTTGGTCTTGTTTTTATGCAGCACTTTCTTAAAGATATTAATAAATAACATTCTTCATTTGTCCGTGTTAACTGTGGATAGAGTCCTAATCTAATTGGGAATGGGATAGGGTAGGAACAGCAAAGCACCTGTTCCCATGGTAATTTATGTGTAATCAAGCATTTGGGCAGTAACTCTCTACCCTGTCCACCACTGATATTAGCAGTAAGTTTGATATGGCTCTTCGTGGTTTGTAAAAGCAGAAGTCTAAATGGTTGACTGTTATGTATCTGATCTGTATAAACTCTATGGAGAACAACATTTCTCAGTGTCTAAGTCAACCTTTCTTAAATTAAAAAAAATAAATCCACTCCTGACTTTGCTTTGATAGGTTTAAGCTTTAAAACAATAATAATAAAAAAAACGCCTTGTTGTTAATTGTTTTAAGCAGAAACACTTTATCTTCTGCTTGTTAGGACACAAAGAGGGCAGGAAATTTCTTAGGAAAGCCTGGGAAAGTTGGCCTGGCAATATGCCCTGATGCTCAAGTAATAATGGGATTTGCTGGGCTAGTAGGGTGGGGAATAAATTCCAGTAAGAAATAACAAAAATATTTCTTATGGGGAAACTGATTGTCTGAATGCCCCCCATGCTTGTCTGGTTTGTGCTGAGTTCAGACCTTGTGTACTACATGTCCATAACAGTTTCCCTTTCAAATAACTCTTGTGTGAAACATCTAATGTTCATTGTCTTGTCATGGGCAATTTTGTTCTTTTAAACATTTTTGGGTCCTTCTGTTATTTTTGGATGTCTGTGAGATAATTAAAAGTAAATAAATTTAAAAAATATCCTAGTCCTGAATCAATAGCATCTAAAGAAACATTCAAAGACTCCTCACTAGTATTTCAGACTCTTGGTGTTTTTCTGTTTTCATTGTATGCCCATTACATTTCTACAGAAGGTATTTGCCTTTGGCTGCTATTAAACTTGAAGTGCCTTCATAACTTTTCCCTCTTCTTCCCATATATTCTACTACCAAAGTTCAAAGGAAGATTTTTTTTTTTCCCTCACTATCCTGATTGGTATACGTTCCTATTTTGAGCTTAAGTTCAGCCTCAGCAGAAAAGGAAAGCTTCAACAGGCTCTGTTCTGGGAGCCAGTCTCAATGATTTTATCCTGGATGTACTCACCTCATTGAGTCTGAGCTGAGAGAATCCTCCCTTTTACTCTGTAGAAACAGGATTGATAGAGATTACAGTTCCCTCTTTTGGGTTTTTTCTTTAAAACCAAAGAACAATTTTCTGCTTTCAGTGAAAGCTTGACTGAAACTTCATTTCTCTATATTTATGCTTCCCATAAATGTAACTTTAAGTCATTAGTCTCCTCCTACATATCACATAACGAGGCTGAAGTTTGTTATATTGAAATTAAAGTGAGATGCTTCCTCTAAAGTAAATATTACCTTTACAACTGTGTCAAAATTAACCCTTATGCTGTTGAGGGCTGAGTTGCTTTCCATCAAATCATAAACTGCCAGAAAAACAGTTATTGCTGAATGGATGTGTTAATCAGTTCCTCCACTCAGTGTGTGGGTGAAAGAGTTCACATGAGAAGAGGATGGGAGCTCATAGCATGGGCAGATGTATTGGTGAAGTTGCAAGGGTGAAGAACCTGGGCAGTACTATCACTCTGTGAACTAAATCTTTAACCTCTGATGTTAATGGAAGAACTTTTTTTCACTTCCTATATGAAGCCTTAATTCCAATCTCCTTTTTACCATAGCTGGTTGTAGGAGGAGAAACTCCATGACTGGAGTCGGAGGAGAAACAGGCTTGGAGAAAAAACAGCCTACAAACAGAAAAAACCCTACAAACAGAATTTGTAATTTAAGTTTATATAGTTTATTTGTAGTTCATTTGTAGTTTATCTGCTGCAGAATGACTTTTTTCTTAAAAATGTTTTGTATGAGTAAACATGCACAAACTGCTTTCAATTCCTTGCCCTTTTTGAACTCTCTTGGGTTTGTGTAATTGACCTTCTTCTTTCCATCTTTGTGGTCACATCATTCTGTAATCATCAGCAACATCTGCATCTTCATCATGTCAGCCATAACACCGCTGACAGGGCTTCTATTGTGGAATAAAGACATCTTCCTAGGCACATCAGCATGAAAATTATCTACTTTCCTATGACCTCTTCAAACATTTGTAATTCAGCCTTTATTTTTTTTTACATCTGTCAACAGCAATGACTCTTATTGACTCCAAAGACTTGACAGCAGACAAAATAAACCGCACCATGTCTCTGCTTTGGGGCTGTGTGGGAAGGCAGCACTTGGATCACTGTTCTACACTGGGAAGGCAGCACTTGGATCACTGTTCTATCAGTGTGGATTATGCTGGTCCTTGTTTACAGTGCATGCTGTTTGTCCTGGTATGCTCAGAACAGAACCTGTCAGTGGGGACAGAAATGTCAAGGAAGTGGCATTTGACAGAAGGTGTGCCCGATATCTCTTGTCAAATGCCATGCTGAGTGCAAGGCTCGGGTTTATCTAAAGCTGAGTTAGGTGAAAGATTTGCTCAAATCTCTGTCCTTTTGTCAATCGGTGGCTGGCACTGAGTGTGACAAAGCTGCAGTTACATTTTATCTTCTGGATGTCAGTGACAGCATTTGCTGCAGGAGCAGAGGGCAGGGCCAGCACACAACAGGGTTTTATTTCTTCAGGCTTTGCAGGAGTGGTCCTTCAAGAAGCCTTCTAGAAATAACCATCTGAGGTGTGATTAACAAAACTGCTGAGCTGAGATCTGTGCTATGGAGACGGTAGTGAAACAATAGGGAGTCTAGGCTTCTCCTCTAGGGCAAAAAATGTTGAAGAAGAGGAGTGAAAGATCACTCAGATCTGACCTAGCAATTATTTTATTGCACTCTAATCCGTAAATTTAGGTATACAAAGTATTTAATAAGTACAGTTTTTTTGGTGGTCAATACCCTACTATTTACTACATTGTAAATTTGGGATTTAAATATAATTTATGCTTACTCTACATCTTTAAAATGCGATATACATGCACAAAAATGTCACTTACCAACCCATTGATGTCTGGTGTCATGTAAAGGATCTCAGCCTTTGGGCATAGTCATGAGTGGTGTCCCTGCTCATGGGGAGATCACTGCCATGCCGCCAGGTCATCAGGGCCACATGGTGCAGGCATATATAGCATAAAGGCCTTGCTTTGCAGCAAGATTTTCTGCTATGCTAGTGTCATTTCGTCCACTTATCAGTCCAACCTCTGAGGTGTTGTGGGGTTTTTTGTTGTTTTTTTTATTTTTTTGGGGGGGGGGTGTGTTTTTTTTTGTGCTACATTGTTGATGGTAACCTCACACAATAGGATTGATCTCACACAATAGGATTGATTTTGTTCTAGCTGACTTGCTGAGCATCAGCCTGGACCAAAGTGGAGATAGTTCAAGCAGGAGTGCATCTGTCACAGCTAATGTAGGAGATAGTGGAGGCAATGAAGCCAATTCCCCTTTCTCATGTTAATTCTTACAACTTCTTATTGCTCCTCACAGTTCAGGAATAGTCTTCAGATATGTCAACAGCTTCACAACAAAGAAATGCATTTTACGTCACATATGTGAGTACTTTGCAGGGCTTCAGAAGACAGGAGGTTTTGAAAGCAAAAAAAGTCAATCTTTAAAGCAATTAGTCACATTAAGGTAGCATCCTTCCCTGAAGTCACAGATACAGATTTCTCTTGGCCATAAATTGCTGGAAAACTGGAGGGTATATAAAGGAGGGAAGTACTCTTCCTTGTTCTTTTCCTTTTTTTCCTTGAAGTACTTACTCATTCTTTCACCAGATGAAATGAAACTCTGGCCTTTTTCATAGTCTCATAATGTGGAAGTCCCCAAGCCTAGTCCTCCAAAGACAAGTAACTGGTGATGATGAACTAGCAAAGTGAAAAACAGTGGAGAATGAAAAGTGTGCCCTTGAGCTAAGAGAGATTTCTGTTTGTGCCTTCTGCAGCTGAAAGCTCTGACCAAAAGATAGCCTGTCCTGCAGAGCTCTTCTCTGTGCATTTAGACTTCCTGAAGTAAATCCTCATCTCTTCCCTGACAGATTAAATAATCAGTGCCTTGGATCAGAAAAAGTTTTTAGGATATTGCCTCTTCTGATTCTTTATTCCCACAGGGATCTGGTAGGAATTTTGTTCCTAGATGCTGTTTGAGGGTCTGGACTGAAGACAGTAATAGATGCTCAGTTTTGTTCAGCCTTACCAGTGCCCAAAAGCCTGGTCCAGTATTTGCTGATCCCTGCAAGAAACTTTTTGTTGAGCTCATGAGCTCCCACCAAGGTTCTGTGTTCATAGATATACTGGTACACAACAGCAATGAGATAATGTTGCTTGGTTCCTAATCTTGGAAGTTTATTGTCTACCAGATTTTTGTTCCTTTAATTGCTTCATAATTCTCAACCATATTTTTTCCTCAGTGATATATGTAACTATTAAACACATTAAGAGTATTGGCTTTCACTGTTCTAGTAATGGCACTCCCTCATGTTTTAGAGAGCTTTGCAAAAATGCTGCAAAAGGAGATGTACAGAAAAAACTGGGATCCTGCTTTTAGCATTCTCCTATGTAAAAAGGGCAGAACAAGTAAATCAGTACCAAGCATTGAAGAAGTACTTTTAGATGTGGGTTAAACATTTAATTGCTTCAGTTAAAGATAGATGATAAAATATTACTTTTGTATATTGATCAGGATGCTTTTTCCCATCTTTTAGGCATGTAGTTTAGAAAACATCTGTGTTTTTCTCTTGCCTGGTTGCACGAGGCTATCTTCAATAGCAATCCAGTTGCTGGAAAAGTTATTGTTTTTCCTCATACCAGAGATTAGTAATGTAGTCTGAGAGATCAGAGGGATCAGATGAACACATTAAATAAAAATCTTGTTCTCATTCTGATATCCTACTAAGTAGAAAATAGATGAGAGAAAGAAAGCATCAGGGAAATTAAAAATCACTTAAAAGCACATTTCTCTTAACTAGAAGAGTTTCCTCAGATTCCTTGGAGATATTGGCAGCTCCCTCTGGCTCTGATTCAGAAAAGCATTCCTGCTCAAGTGCTTAAGGACACATGTATCTCCTCTTGAATCTGATGGTGCTGGAGTCTGGGGAGGTCTTTGTCTGCACTCGCAATGGAAGGTACAGCAAAGGACTACACGAAAATGTTCTGCCTTCTGGGTCTCTGCACATTTTGTTGAACATGGGAAAAAAGCTTTGTGCCAGTAGACCCAGAGCAATCTTATTGCCCCAGCACTTATCTTTCACTGCAACCTGCCTAAGGTGTGTTACTAACATGCATTCTCAAGCGAAGATGCAAAGCTGGAATGATTCAGCTTTGATCAGAATGATTAGAAGATTTACATGAAGGATGACCTTTGTTTGGAATATTGTCTCCTTAATCAAGCATCCTGCTGACTTTTTGGTGACAGTTAAATAAATTTCAGAGGAGGTATTATGACAGTGATTTCCCTTCCAGTGTGTTTGTGCTTTGTAAACCTCCTCAGCCACATCCAGGTTCACACCAGGTTCAAGGGTCATCAGTGTAGCTTACATGTGGTCAGCACGAGGACGTTGCTCATCATTTGTCCCTCGTGGAGAAATGTTGTCACTGATGGTTTTAAGTCAATATTCACTGCAGTCCACTTCACAAGGAAGACAGATACCAAGGGTGCTGTGCAAATCATCTATTTCTTTGGCATGTCTGTTGAGCTAAAAAGCCAACAGGAAAGTTTGCAAGTTTCTTTTACTCTTTCTGATGCACACCTAACTGATACTGGCCAGGATACTTGTAGATCCAAACAAACAAGTTAGGGCAGAACAGGTTATAACATCTTGTTTTGAATAGCTGTCAGTATTTCTTGAAGGAATAGGTGGGATTTATAAAACTGCTCCTCTGGGGTTTGTACTCCTAAGCCACATCTCAAAAAGCTTCAGCCTGTCTCTACAGACATCTAAGTTTGCTTAATTTTCCAGATTTCCTTTACAAGTGACACACACTATAATACAATTCTCTAGAAAAGAAAAATATTTCTAAAATTAAAGCAGTTGTTGGAACCCTTGAAGCTGAGAACTTTACACTTTAAACAGTAAAGACAGTAAGTCTTTAAATTTTAATTTGTTTCTGTGCTTCTACTTTATCACTTTCCTCAAGCCTCCTGCTTAATTATGTAAACCCTTCAGTCTCATCTGTGTGAATTGAGTAAATATAATGTTTATTTCATATCCTCCAGGAGGTCATTTTGACATAATGGAGCATTTCATACAGCCTGCTTTTCACTTTTCTTAATTTAGCTGAACTTGCTGACTACACATGAACTGTTGATAGGATTTAAGTGGGAAATCTTTAATTGCCTGCTTGAAACTCGCAGCATAGTGTAAGAATCAAATACAAGATAAAAAATTCTAAAAGCCTATGTTAACAATAAGTGTTCTAGATGTTTTTATAAATAATATCCAGGTTTTTTGTTCAGCTTGTATTTCGCAGCAAGTCTTATACCAGCTCTCCTACTTCAAATAGATATGTTGTACTATTTATTAACAGGGTCCCATACAAACCTCAGTTGCTATTGCCGGTTTCAAGGCATACTAATACTACACTTGAGTAAATAAGGTAGCATTTAATTTTGTATATTGAGGGAGAAGAAGAAAAAAATTATTGCAAGACAAAGCAGATACAGTTTCTCAAAAACCACCAGGAAATAAGCAGTAAAAATTCTTATGAAAATAAAAGCTAAAGCAGTAAAATCCAGCAAAAACTTAGCAAAAATAAGAAATGCAATGATTTTTTTTTTTTTTAAGAAGTCAGCAATTCCATCCCTGTCTTCCACTGTAGGGAGGAAGACCAACACTGGAACAGAAGTTGGAATACCTTCAGGAATAGTTTTGCATTTTTTCTACCTGCACTGCTACAAGATGTTAGTGGGAAAATTTTTCTGTCAAACAATTACCAAGTATAAATAACAAAATTATTATAAACTAAGAAACTTTGAAATTGAAAAATTACTAAAAGGGAAAGTTGAAAAGAGAATTTGCAACTCTGTCATTTTATATGATATATTGCCCCTAAAAAGTCTAAGAACAATATTTATTGTCTCCATAATGCAGTTGTCATCATAGATTTCCATACAAGATACTTCTGAAATAGATCAAATGCAGAGTTGCCTGGTAAAGGACTTGAATGGCACAAGTTCCCCTTCTCCCAGATAGTTTAGCAGTACTCAGGCATGAACAGCCTGCTCAAAACTGTACAATAAACTGTGCTCAAGAACCTGATCACTAACCAGAAAGCAAACATGGGAGGTAATGTGGTGCTCTGCACTATTCTGATGGGTTCAGAAATTAGAATTATTTAAAGCAAGATAGAAATGTCTATCCATTGAGATATTCTGCAATTGGAGGAAAGAAGAAGAAATAATATTCATTTACTACATGATTGAAGGTGTAATCTTTTTTTAAAGCTTATTTAAATTTTTATTTGTGGAATAATGAAGTACAGCTGCTGGAAGATTTTCTTCTATAAAAAACAAAAAGTTTTTAAAAAAGTAAAAACAGGAAAAAGAAAAAAAAATGTAAAAAAATGGTATTTCCATGGGGAATTGAATTGTATAGAAGAAATTAATAAAAGCTGCCCAGAAAACTCTCTGAGATGTTACTCTTAACTTCTTAATTTTCAGTGAATCTTAGAACAGCAAGGAATTTCCAAAGAAGGGGAATAAAAAGTATTAATGCTGCATCAAACTCCAGCCCAGCCAGGATAATTAGACCCTACAAGACAATAAGTAATGGATCCTTAGACAACAACAACAAAAAAAATATGTGATTCCACCAATCAACCAGGATTCTGGAAAAAAGAAACTGCAAAAGAGATGTAATTTCTTCTGCTTTAATGGATGCTTTGATCAATAACAAAGATGTGACACTCAATCTCTGAAAATTGAGTGATACTCTGATACAGTAGTCTGCAATATTTACTTATGTTTGCTGTTTTCTAGTTTCTTAGTGTAGGTAGATTAAGAATTGGATTTTAATTGATCTTGATTTAATTGATCTTGACTATGACTCAGTGAGGAGTCACAATTTCATTTGTTATTTTAACCCTCTGGTATATTAATATCCCATAGGGGAAAATGATACTGCTACAGTTGCTACTGACAAAAGCTGCTGATGACATCAAGATTGAGGCATGGGGAAGAGGAAGATGGATGGTGGGGGGTGTTGTATGCTAATATATAACAGATTGAAAAATAAAAGTTACTGAGGCTACTAAGAGAAATGTCTTCTGATGAAAGCAAGAGGAAAAAAAGCAAGAAGAGAGAGGAAAAAAGTGTGGGTCTAAATTTGGACAGTACCTAGCAAGATAAAAAGGCCACAAATCATTTTATATGCACCTCAAAAATAATTTCAGATATCTTTGGTATTTTCTTGAGCATTTAAGGTTTCATTGTTGCAATATTCACTAAAGATATTTTTTTACATTCTCTTAATTTACAGATGTCTGCCAGTCAATGAGTGTTTTTTCCCAGGCAAGACAAGATTACTGATCACTTCTCAGGAAAAACCCGAGGGAAAAATGTGACACTTAACTTCTATGACACTCCTAAAACATTGATAAGTATCAGCTGATCACACAAAAATATAAATGTTAAAGACACTTCCCACTGAAATGATTCTTGTGTAATGAAAAGTTCAAACATGGATTTATTTTAGCCAATGGATGTCACTGTTGTTCCATTGCATGTCAGATCCAGTAAATTTCTGCCAGTACTGGAAAGAGCCATCTGTGCTGAGATAAAACAGAGGTGAACAGAAGCTGCAGGTAAGACATTCTGCTGGTAGGGATGAGGCTATAGTTTAAGATATGGCTTAGAAGAATCTACCTTATCAACCATAAAATTTATACCATTCCTTCAGGAAAGATTTTGTACTACTATCGAAGCATTGACTACATCCAAAAGTTGTAAGATGTATGTCAAAGAGCAGGATTGACAGGGAAGGAAAGAAGTCCTTGCAATGTGTCCCAGGAAAATGTATATTTTCTCAGAAGAGAATGTTGACAGTCTTACATTGACAGGTTCACAGGAAAGAAAATCATGATAACCCAGTTGCTGATGAATTTAGCCCTACCAAACAAACATAATAAGCTGGTGAAGATAATGATGTTAGTAACTAATTGTACAATAGAGAGGATCAGATGCCATCAGGTTAAACCGTCAGTCCAAAGACAAAACCCAGAAGGTAACTGATATTTTTTTTATTTTGCTTTTGTGAGGAGCATAAACTTTTTTATGTTAAAACCTACCAGGGAAAGAAATTTGAAAACACACAAAAATTTTAGGAGGAGGAAGAAGAAACTATGGGCTTATAGGAGCTGAGGGGAGAAAAAATCAGTGCAAAAGCAAGTCTCTCATTCTACCTCTTAATATCTAATACCCTCACCAATGAATTGCAATGGGATACAACTGCATCTTGGGTATAAGAGTATGAGTACATACAGTTCCTATTCATGCACACTGCACCAGAAAACCTCAGTATCCTTGTCTGTACTGCCTGTCAGCACAAGAAGAAAACTTCTCCCATTCCCTGAAGTGCTGAGACAATGCTGGCTGGCATAGCTGTGTCAAGAGCTCTGGTAACAATTACAGTGGATATGTGTCAGGGCCTGACTCTTTAACCCTGGCCAGGAGTAGGATTTTTGGATAAATGGATACATTAAGTCAAATGAGGTCAGCAGCCTATTAAAGAGTCATGCCAGGCCTGGCCCAGGCTACACTTTGGCCACGTCTGAAGCAAGACTTGAACTTGTGCTTGTACAAACTGCTGTGAACATACTTGGCCACTGTGCCCTTGAAACGCAGAGGAAAACCCCAGGAAAATCAGACACCTGCTTAGTGCTGGAAAAATCTTCTGGAAAAAATTCTGAAGGAACCCTGAAACAAATTAGGCTAAGGACTACAGAACATAGTGTTTGTGCAAAGGTCTCCAAAGGGTGTGCTGTTGTTTCCTAGATCCTGGATGGACTCTGAATGGTTTGTCACAGGGTGCCATCCTATATAGACGTACTGGAGCAATTGCTGCACTTTTTCTCAGACAAGTGTGGGAAAACCTCCTTGGACCAATTCTCTCCTTCCTCTTACTGATGACAGTCTCTCTGTAAGACCCTGCACATTAGGATCCTTCAGCACCACAATGGCTAAGTCCATGGGGACTTGCTGTGTGCGGGGTTAGATGGGAGGATGGAATCCATGCTTCCCTGAATTCAGGTTTCAGTGATGTACCCTTTGCCTACAACTCCGGCCAACAGGGCCTTACTTGCCCTGTGGTCCCAGGAATTATGGGCTGGGAAGTGATAGCAGATGGCTGTGTACACCTAGCACTGATGCTGTTCTGCAGAGTGCAAGGGACACAGGCCTGGCTTTAGTGTGCCACAGAAAAAACCTGCAGAAAGCCTTTGTATAATCTCTTGTTTATGAGGGAATGTGATCTTCCTGCTGAGTATGAGCCTTCCTTTCTGGCTTCTTTCTGGTTCCTCTCCCAGGCTGCATGAGAGAGACTGTTCCTGTCAGATAGTGTTACAGATTTGCTTATCACTGAGTTGTTGGTAGTATTTGCTTTTCCCAGGTACCAGACTCTCAGGTTTAGGTTTGACAAGATTATTGAAGAATACTGTTTTGCTACAGTGCTTTGGAATTTACAGACTATCCTCAAGGAGAGATTTGTGTGTTCATACACACATATTATAAACTTCAAGAAAACAGAAGATTTGGAAATTAAATGGTGTTTGATTTCTGCAAACAGCTCCCTTTGCTGTGCTGAATGGGAGACTGCAAGGGAAGGGGAGAGTGACAGGGATTTTCTTGTTCACTCCTATGAAAGTGTGGTTTTTATTTCCTACCTGGACACCTGAATTAGCACAGCACCCTTTTGTGCTGTCCTGTGGGAGGAAGCCAGCACTAAATCTGAGTGAGGGAAGCAACCAAATTACCACTGTGTCTTACAAAGGCCCCATTTTCCCCAGAGACCCATTGCTGAGTGCTGTTGTGACCAGACCTGCCGAGCTGAGGTAAGGTCTAATGGCTGAGCCGTGGCTTGAAGTGGTTATGTGCTATGCTGAGAAGTCATAAACAGCTCTTATGTAAATGGTTTATGAGGGAGTGGGGAACCTTTAGCCATGTTAAAGCAGATCTGAGCTGATAACTTCATACCACACTGTTCTCACAGATTATTTTGTTTCATAGAACAACAACAAAACAAGCCTTACCCTCCCTTCCCCCAGCTGTGTGCAGGGGTGGTAGGTTCTGTTGGCCTCCAGGGACAAGGGAGATATGGGAGATATTCACACGCAGCTGAAGGCTTGAATTCAACAGGCTGAACAGGGAGGTCTGGTCAAAGTCCTGGTGCCACAAAGCAAATCCATGCAATCCCTGGCATAAGATCTGCATTTGAGGTAGATGCAATGGTGTCTAAAAGTGTCCCATCGTATTCAAGAGACTTAAATCAGTTACTACCAGTTTCTAGCACTTTTAATAGATTCTGATAGCAGAAACAGAAAGATGTCTTAGGGAAAAAACCCCCAAATAATGCAATTACTTTCTTGTTTAGCTTGTACTGTATGCAGGGGGTTTTTTTATAAGGAAAAGAATGCTGCTCTTGCCCAACATATTGGACAGGTTAAAAGATCAAGCCCGAATTGAAGGCTGATACAGCATAGAAACTTGAAACTCCCAGTCTTCTCAGGAATTATTTTATAAATCTTAGTTTTTGCTTTTCAAACCTAATTTCTAACATGCCTCACTTGTATAAATTGCATTCCTTTGCTTATAATATAAGACTGAGTTTTCATGGTGACATAGCGGTGGGAACTAAAATAGCTTCTTAAAAGTTAACTTTAGAAAACTTGAATTGTTTATTTGTGAAAAGTCCTTTGGCAAACTCTTCAGGGAGGTAATGAACTCAATGACTTCCCATACAGGAGTCACAGCTTGAAAAGCATTAAGGTAAGCTACTTTTTTTCTTTTAAGTTTGAAATTAGCTTGTTATAGTTCTATATCTTTTTTTCTGTAGTCTCAAAAACTTGCATGTTGTTATGAGAGATGGTATGATCACAACATTCTAATTTTTTTTCTTGGTACAGTGGTAGGAATGAATCAAAAACTTACCAAATACAGTAGGTATTCCAGACTTCCTCCCTCCCCTCCTCCATCTTTTTGTTCAAAAGTGCACATACACCTCATAACTGGTCCAGGAGGAAGAATGATGTAAGAACTTGAATAGTAAAATATTCCTGTTCAAAATAATATCCGAGCTAAAGACTACAAATGCTTCTGCTGAACACTGGCACATTGAGCAAACTGAAAACTGTAGGATTAGAAATCCTCTTGACGGATAAAGTTAAACATGAGTCTGACAAGTGTTTTTAGCAGAGAAAATTGTATACAACAAATTCAGTTATTTCAATGATCATTATTTTCAATATGCTTATAGCCTCCTTGTTTTAGATGTACCAGTATTTTACTTCATTTCTGTATTCAATTTTTGGGGCCTTTTTATTTTTATTTTTCAACAGTTTTCTTTGTCTTCTGCCAGACAATTTTATTGTCTCTTCTTTTTCCTCCATTCAGATTCCAGTAGAATTGCAGATGACAGCTAGTGCTGTTTATTGAACAGAAAGATTTGGAATCTGAACAGATAACTTACTCTTATAAATGGTGTCTCCAGATCAGCTAAATTAGGACATTAGCTGATGTTGGCACCTTGGCCAGGCAAAGGAATTCAGATTATCCCTGCAGTGCCTGCACACACAGATATCCTAAAAAGTTCTTCCAAAACTCCTGATTACATCAGCTTTTGGTGTTTGTTGTTTGACTACAGCAAACAAATACATCTGCAACCTCAGTTTATTTGACTCAGATTAATTTAGTCAACAATGTCTGGCCTTCTAGAAAATGCTGTTTGCCATGGGTAAAAATGGCACTCTAAAAATTAAAAACCTCTGAAGCATGGCAAATTCTGAGACATGTTTTAGTGACATGAATATGTTCCACTGCAAAAATTTGAAAACCTGCTAATAAGCTATTGAAATTCAGGGAGAAGACATTATTCCAAATGTCTGGAACATTTTTTTCCTATAAATACTGTTTCTAGATGAGCACATTCAGCATGTCAGACATAGTCCAGACATGGAAATGCATCTTACTTCAAGTCAAACCATAAATCATGATGTCTGAAGGCCCAGACCCAAAAGCCTAGAAGATATCTTGGCAACTTATTTTGAGTTCCCAGATACAGGCAGCAATGGATTTATCCAGGGCTTTAGGTGCCTCCCCACAGCAACAACCATTGCAATGTGCAGCAGGATGAATTGGCACTTAGAGCTGTGTACTCAGGGCATAGTACTCCTTTCACACTGACATCAGAGCTCTACCATCTACCCCCCTTTGAAATTCAACATATCCACTATATTTATGTTATGCCAGTTGCTGTAGAAACTGAGATTGTAATGAATGCATAATGCTAGTGCAACTTACCAATGGTTTTTTCGCGTGCATAGTGACTTTTCATTCTCCCCCACACCTCTCTCCATATTTTGTTAGTGTAACTCATTCTTTTTCCATGTCTTTCATCACGTCACAGTGTCTGCCAAACTCACTGTTGATTGCCTCTTAGTGGGAGATTTTCTGTTGACCATGCCAAATGCAGAGATGATCCTCTCTCAGGAGACCACTACTGCCCTTGACAGTTTTACAGTTCATGATAAGCAGAGCTTATTGGCATCTTCTCATCCCAAGTAGAGAGCTGGAGAGGACACACAAAAAAGGGCTTTGTTCAGCTCTCACACTTGCTGCTACCTTGGGAGCCCACAGGGTGAATTTTGTTCAGTTAATCCTCAGCACATGGAAAGTACAGAGTCCTCCAGGATCCATTTGTTGAGTAAGAGAACACCTAAATGAGCTAATGACAAAATGCTGAACTAGCTTGGTGCTTAGCTCCAGGGGAACTTGTGTCTTGGGTGTGCAGGAAATAACTTAACTACTTCACAACCCCTTTCCTTCAAAAGACAAGGAGCTGGAATGTGTCCCTGGAAGCAGAAGCTGCCCTCTGTCTGTTTCTTACTGAGGAGCTCCAATCATTGGCCTGATGGATATTCTGGCATTTTCTTAGATGTTCTCACAGAAACACTATCCTTCCTTTGCATAGAACAGTTGTCATTATCCTGGATGACTGAGTCCGTCAGTCTACAGCCAAATATTTAGTGAAAGGGCTGAAATTTAGATTGAAATCTCCTGAAACCTCTCTAAGTTCTCTAAACATGACATTGGTAACAAACCTTTGGGAGGATGGGGGAAATATTTCAATTTTTATGCAATTCAAGTAAAGCATAGCACCTTTTTTTCACTAAGAAGAAAATCCCCGAATGAGCTATAAGAAATTCTGGAAATGCCTGGTAAATCTTACTGGTGGCTTTTTGGAGCTTTTCATACCTCCTCATTTAGGATTACCATGGAGAAGTTATAATATTTTTCACATCAATTGCATAGCTATTGTTACTACTAGTACTATTAGGAGTAGTAATTCAGATACACTGTAGAGCCCAACTTTACAGCTTTTCTAAAAGCCTACACAACAATATGCACAGCACATGACTTGAAAGTGATATCCAAATATGTGTTTGGGTTATCTTGTCTGTTGTGAGTTTTACAGGTTAAGAGTGGAGGTGCCTAAGGTTTGGAGAGAGTCCCTTCCCTGCAGGTAATTAGGATGAGCTAGGGTTAGATTAAGAGCACCCCTGCAAGCTCCCACTGACTTCAGCCGAAGCTGCAAATCCTCAGGGGGTGCTGGAGCCCTGCACTGCCACTGTCAAATAATTATCTCTGGAGCCAGACCTTATGTCAAGGGGCATGTGCTGCCACAATGAATATCAGTTTTCTTCACCAGTTTGGACTAAATTCCATAGAATGAACTGCTACACAGCTGACATTTTCTGAGTGATCTACATGAAGTTAAATACTTGATAAAAGTTTCCTTCTGCTATTCCTTTCTGACTTTGCCTTTCCCGTATTCTAATCCATATTTCACTTCTTTTCCTTAGTCTCTCTCTGCTTACTTTAAACTTTTCTTGGAAATTTTCTGCCAAAATGAATTGAAAAATTAGCAGAATAAGCAAAAGATTTTTCCATTTTTCTTTCATTTTCAGCTTTGAAGAGAGACTTCAAAGATGGAAAAGACCATCAGGCCATGTAAGCTGGCATCTATTTTTTGCATAGCAGAAACGTATACTTCCGTCTATTCATTCTCTTATACCTGAAGCTGTGAAATTTAGGCGTAGTTTTTAGGGGCAACAATGGGGTAAAACATGTACTCATGATGGTTCAGACACTAAAGTATACATTAACATATTTATGACTTCCAAGCAAAAAATTACTAAAAACTATTGATTAATTCATGATTTATTATGTTACATTGGTTATAATTAAGTTCACACTAACAGTCTTATTCATTATGAGTTGATGAATTCAGATGAGGTATGATTGCCTGAGAAGCTCATACCACAGTAACCCATAAAATTATTTATTCCAGGTTTTTACAGTTTAATATTCCCAAGAAGCTATTTTGTGGTTTTATTTTTAAAATAAAACACGTGCTTTTCTTCATTGCAATTTCAGTCTTAACTAGGCAGAATTAATGACCTGATATGCTAAACCTTACACTTGCTGGTTTTTTTGTTTATTTGTTCCTTTCCAAATAGTTCATAAACTGAGTAAGGAATTACTTGTTGGCCTAGTGCCATGTGACTTTAGGCAAAGTTTTTAATGTATTGGTATTAAATAAACCTTTATAATTACAAAAGCAAACAGCAGCAACATTTCTGCTCTGTTAACTCACATCTCATGATTTCTGAATCTGGATATTTGTCTTAATTGAGCTCAGTTTATTGATTGATGCATCAGGACTGAAATAACTGCATCTGTTAGAAAGAGGTGTCAGCTGAAAACTTAATGTGTCTGTCTATATGTACATATAGTAAAGCTAAAGCATTACATAGGCTAGTGCAGGGACATAAAAAATTTAAAAATTACCAGCTCTCTGTCCTGTTTCAAACTTAAGGGTTTATATCTATTTCCATTACTGCCCGACTTGGGCATCTTGGCTGAGTTCATCAGTGTTATTCATAATAATTCATAATAATTTTTTCTCTGGCCTTCATATAGGACTGCATTTTCCTGATGTTGCCAGCACTGACTGTTATTGAGATCTATCAAAACCTCTTTGTTACAACACCTTCATCTTAGCTTACTTGTGACCTGGCCAAATATTAGCCTTTTAGGCTACAATTTACCATGAGATGATATCGGGGTCACTTAATTTCTTTTTCCAAAACTTTTGGCCAAAACAGTTTAGCCATTTCCAAGAAAATGATGGAGAAAATACATTGTGTTGCAATGTTAAAACAACCCTGGCAACCTTTGTTTGAGTAAATATGTACTGTCCATACTTCGGAGAAAAGATTTGAATTTTTTTCAGAGTACTGTGGCCTTTCTGTCAGGAAAGTGTGCCTTCCTGTCCCCATGAAAATTTTTGACAAAGTATTTTGGAAACTCTGAATTTATATGTACAGAAGTTTCACTTTTTGGTACTAGGCAGCTAAAATCAACTTAAATGACAGTCCATCAAAATTTTGACAGCTCTGGGCATGGAGAGTTTCACTAAACTACTTTGTATACCTAGAAACTGCCTGCCCACAGCAACGTTTCAACTCTGCTGTTTTTTGTGTGTACGAGGTCAGCAAAGGGAAGAGAATTTTTTCAGAGATGAGGTGGACACAAAGATTAAAGAGAAGTTGTTGAAACAAGATAGACAATATCGAGATGGAAGCAGGTTAAAAATAATAATCTTTGGGAGTGATTTGTAAGAGAGTCAGCATATGCAAATAAAAACTGCACTGAAACCTCAGGAATGAATGCAAAGGAAGAAAGCTTCTAAGAGTTTCCAAGAACCTGTTCTCTTCCTGGACGGCAAGCCTAAGTGCAAGAGGGATTAATTTAATCCAGTTTTGCAGTCAACATTTTGCTTTTGCCACTTTCAAGAAAAGATTTGATCTCAAAACTGATTTCTGAGTCTGTGTACCATTTCTGAGAGCACCACTGAGTTACAGAGCTTTATTTGCTGTCCATAGCTCATCTGGGTTCAGTATGGGATGTGATCATGGAATGACTGAGGTCATTGGAGGGAACTCTGGAGTTCATCTCAGCCAAGTGTCCCTGCTCAGTCAGGTTACCCAGAACAGTGCTGAGATGTCTTTTGAAGGACTAAAAGAAGGGAGATTCCATGATTAAAAAAAATAGTGTTTCCTCATGTTCAGAGAGAGATTCCTGAATATTACCTAGCTTTCCTGATGCTGCCTCCCTCTAGGGCCTTACCCTATGTGACCCATTCAAGCAGATCTTTGAAGCAGCCAGAATCTACTCTCCTGAAATCCAGGACTGTGGTCCTTCTCTTTCCATTCAGTAAATCATCAGCCTTCACATACCCCTAATGAGCCTTTCCTTTTATGAATTCCAATGCAATCCCTCTCTTCATTGGTTTCTCCACCTCTTGGGTCAGGAAATGGTCAGAGGTGATTAAGCACCTCCTGAACTGCTTATGCCAAGCTGTGCTGTCCCTCCAGCCAACAGTGGTGTGGTTGAAGTTCCCCATGAAGACAGGAGCTTGTGAATGTGAGGCTATTTCCAGCTGTCTGTGGAAGATTGCATCCATGTTTGTCCTGAGCAGGCAGCCTATAGCAGACACCCAGAACCACATTGCTCATACATGTCTGTTCTTCAATCCTTACCCATGTTGGGTCCTGCATGCCCACCCAGTGCTCTGTGCACTCCTGCTGTTCCCTCACATAAAGAGAAACTCCCCTGCCTCACCTTCCCAGCCTGTCCATGCAAGAGCCTGCGCCTTTCCATTGCAGCACTTGTCATGAGAGAGTCACGCCACCATTTCTGCAGTATCACACAGATCTCCAATTACTCCTGTTTATCCTCCAGACTGCATACATTAGCATACAAGCTCTTGAGACAAATACCCCAGTTGCTGAGATCCATAAAAGTCTCCAAGGCTTCCCCATGATGGTGTCTTGCAGGCACTTCCCTGCTTACATGCAGGAGTTAGAGGTGACTTCACTTATGCCTTGTTTTCATTATGTGTTCCCTGCCTCTTGCACCATCCCAGGCTCTGTGCTTGTAAATTCTGTTCACCACTGCCTCCCAGGAGTGCTAGTAGCTCCCTCCGTGTCTTTTTAGTTTTAAGTGCTTACTGGGCCAGTAAAACAAATGTTTTGATCCTTTACAGGGGCATTTACTTATGTCACTTTTAATTTTGAGTGCTGAGCTTTACAACCTTAATGGGTTTTTCTTGCTATATGAAATTAATTTTCAGAAGACTTAGAAATGGAATGTTCTGTACACAATTAAGTAAAGAGGAAGAAACATTAATGTTTGTTTACATGACAGACAGAGTACCAGGAAGGGAGTGGAAAACTTTGTCCTGCAGTTCTGCTGGTGTAGCAGATACATTATTATGTTTCAGGGATTGTTGTCCAAAACGTCTTAAAATTGCATTTTTAAAACTTACTCTGCTCATGGGTGGGAGACCCTCAGGAAAGTAACTGTTTTGCTCAGATATAATAATATCTCATGGCCATGGTGATTCTAAAGTGTTCCTACAGGGTGCAAGGAGTAGGACTTTTGAAAGTCTCATGGACCCAAGACAGGATTTGGAATTCTATCCACTTTTCTTGATGACATTGATAAACACAGTCACTTGTGATTATTTGATCCAGATTTATTGTCAGGCTATAGGTATAATTTGACTTTCTCCCATATCAGCCTTTACCCACCTAAGCAGTTGCCTAACATAAATACCATTCGAACACTGAAAATGCATGCTCAGATGCAACTGTTTATTGTGCTTATACAGTTTTCCTGAAAATACACAAAGAAATGCAATCCTGAAGTTCTTGATTTGAAGAAATAGTTCTTTTCTACAGATTCTAATTCAGATGAGAAGTATCGGAAGAAAGTATAGAGTCTTCTCTTGAGTGGCCTAAAGAACAACAGCAGTGAGGACAGTCTGAGGGAACCTGGCACAGTTTTGTCAGGTGAGAGGCTAAGGTACAATCTTATAGCAGCCAGCTTGAGGAAGTGTTATAAAGACAATGGACCTGGAGTCTTCTGAGAGGGGACAGGCAGAATAAAAAAGGACAGTGACCACACATTCCTTGTTGGGAGGTTGGCTGTTAGGAAAAAGGGAGGTGGTGCATCCCTGAAGGGAGTTGTGCACCGGGCCACGCAAATTCCACTCTTGAGTCTGTCACGGCTTTACACAGCCAAGTTTCAAAAACCCACGGTCTGGTATTTTTCACGGACTGACTTCAAGCAACTTGTCCTGGATGGATTCCAGGGGCTCTTCCAGCCAGCGCTTCTATGATTCTTGTGTATGTCTGTGAGCTTCTGCTTTACATCTTCTTGATTTTTGACATGCGTAAGGCCAGAATGTCAAAGTTATTTAGATGCTTAACTTCTGCTGAACTCAATGGGTGGTATAGAGGCTTCAAAGGAAAGTAGAAGAATAAATCTGAAAGATATTCTTTTCTTCATCTTAATTCAGTTAAACTGCATTTTGTATATTTACTGCTCAGGATCCAGCTAGTAGGGAAGGGAAGAACCAGGTGCGGTCCTCATCAGGAAATGGCTGTAAAAATATATCACAGAGTCAGACATGGGAAGAGGGCTATGCAGTGACTTGGAAAATGTATGAAATGTCCATACAAAGTTTGTTGTGACTGATGCACTTCTATTTAAATTAAGTGGAAGGTAGTAATGACAGATTACTGAGGAAACAGCTCAATTTTCATCAATTTCTGTTGGATGAGGCTTGGAGATGAATAAGTCTTTATTTTTCTTTGAAAACATGGAAACAACTCCTTACCGTTCCTAGGTTTACCTTCCCCTGGGAAAGAAGAAAATTACGCAATAACAGTGAAAGGAAGAATTCTTTAAGAGAACTGATTTTCTTCTATCCCTATTCCAAAACACATATGTTATTTAGGAGTTTGTTCAAGTTTGAATGTCTCTGAATGGGAATATAGAAAGCAGCCCAACGTTGGTAACTTTCCCCAGCCTAAAGCATTCACTGGAGAGGATTAGGTTTGCAAATAACTGGACAGACATAGTCAGATAACTTCTGGTAAATCAGTTGTGGTGTGGGAACATAAGAATCCAAAAGTGGCCAGAGATACAGATATAAAAATTTGTGAACTGCACAGAATATTCTCAGATTTTAAACAGTGAAAATATTGTCTTGATTGGGAACCTTCCTATCTTTTAAGATGAAGACTCTAAAAGTTTATTTTATTTCTGTGTGTTCTCTTCTCTTGATATGTTTGTGGGGTGCTCTTTTGAGGCCCAGTTTTAGATTATTCATCTTTTTAGTTTTAAATATCCTCTCTCTACTGTAGAATCAAATGGCTTGTCTGGTTTAAAATTTCATTGAGGCCAATGATAGCCTACTAATATTGGCAGAACAAGTTACTTACCATAAATATTAAGATAGTAGATTTTTTTCAAAAACATTTCTCATGGCACAAAATTTATTCTTAGTCAAGTTGCAATGAGATTCCAAGCCAGGGTAGAACAGCTAAAAGTGAAATTAAGTTATTTAAAATGTTTTTGTTTGCTAAGCTATAATTCATTTTTACGGGCAATGAGTCCTTTCCTATTTTTAATATTGGGAAAATAGGTTTGTTTTTAAACAATGATAATAGGAGTGCAACTAAAACATCATAAATGTGGATGGGAACAACACAATTTTGAAGCATATCCTAAGGTTACATTTATGTTCATTATAAGGAAAAATACAAGTTGGGATGGAATAAAGGAACTTCAATAAGTGCATGGCAGTTTTTCATTTCTTGGCAGAAAATCCAATGACTAGTTGCTCAAAAGCTGGGGTCAAACCAGGAACCTCTATCCCTAGAGAACACATTGCTTGCACTTGGTTCCCAGGATAGTTTTGCCAGGTTTCCCAATCTCCAAAACTGGTACAAAACACTAACAACATTTTCAAAATTGCTAAATTTGAAGGAGAAGTTTCTTGTATATAATTCATATGTGCTAAAACTTACACACATACTCACTTGAAATCTGGGGAGAAAAGCTAGTATTAGTTAAATATTAGTTCATAACAAATTCCTTTCCTCTGCTCTTTTCATAATCATGATCAGGGTTGAGAATTTTCTTGTAATTAAATTTTGGAAACTCTTAGTTTATTAGCATACTGTCTAAAAGGGCTCAACAGCTTGTGATTACTATTTGGTCCCATTCTATTTGAATTACAAAATTACTGCCATGGTATTTACATAAACCAATTTTTACTGTCCTTTTGCTTTAATGTTTCCAAGGAATCAAAATAAAGTTATGGCTAAAGGGGAGAAGTAGAAAGGCGGCCTGTATATTCTGAAGTGAAAGATTTCCTCAAAACTGATGTTTAATAAGACTGTAGGTCTGGTAAGTAACAGACTAAATTATAAACCTTAAGAAAAAGTCTTGGTAGAGATTAAGAATAGTCTTCAGTTTTATTAAAGATGGTTTAATTGCAATTCAAATGCAAAATAGCAAAAGACCTCTCTTACAAAAGTAAATTTATGTTTATTGGAGAATTGAGAGCAAATTACATCAAAAAGATTGAGATCTGTTTTCTGTTGTCAACTCCTTGTTAATTGCCTTCAGAATTCTGATATTTCCTTGTGTGACAGAGAAAAATACATACTGAAGTGTGAATTTAGATTTTATTACTGGTATTTTATAAGCTGTATTTTTTGCAAAGGACTGACTTTTTGCAAAATTTGTATAAAAGAGACACTACAAAAATTATTCACTGGATAGAGTTCCACAACATGATGCAGTCTTTAAGATGGGAATATGTAGGGGAAATCTGCTAATCACAAAAATCAGGGCTAGAGGGGACTTCAGGACTTCATTAAATTATCCATCTGCCACAAGGCAGGATCAACTGTACAAAAATTATTACTAAGAGATGTCCTTAAAGACTTCCAGAGACAGACTCAATAATCTTCCCCACAACTCGTTCCAAAGCTTCCATCTCGTTGCTGTTAGAAGGTTTCCCAGACTATCATGGCTTTGATTTTGTTTTGTTATTTTGGGGTTTTTTTAAAAAAATTATTTCACTCTGCTTTTTCTATCATGGTAAGTTTAGGAACTATCCATTTTATCCCCTTTTTAAAGTTAATCAAAGTATGCTCAGGAGTGAACTGTAACTATCAAGACAAGAACAATTCTGAAGCATGGATAACTCTGCTACACTGACTTATAGGGAAGTAGTTTATAGAATATCTGTAAACTGAAAAAATGTAATCTAAAGTCAGTGGTAGAGGCTTTTTTTTCCCATTTTTTTCCCATGCACACCACTTTCAGGCACCATATTGGGTTTAGCTTTGTTCTTGTATAAGTTGAGAAATCTTCTATCATTAAATTTTAGGAAACAAATTCAAAGTAAAAAAGCTTATATTTTTATTTTTTTAAAAAAATAATCTTGGGATCACCAATGAGAGAGTCCTGTAGCAAGGTAAATCATTTGTACAAACCAACAATGCAGGGTTTTACTTCTAGATACTGAATGGCATTTGGAAGTTATGTAATTGTTAAATTTGCTAAGACAAGCAGCATGCCACATCTGCCATGCAACATTAGCATGTCTGCCTAAACAAGACAACAACAAAACCAACAGATTATTTAGGTGTGAGCTTAATAACATGGGTTTAGAAAACTTTGAGTATCCTTCCAGGTAAGCTGCAATTTAAGTGAAGGATGGGAAATTTTTTTTTATGTGTGAGGTTACTCAACTGTTTGTGTAATTTTTAAATTATCTTGACTTCTTTTTCCTTTGCTTTGTTAACCAAAAGACAAGATTTTCATGCACAATGATAATGTAATAATTAATTGATTTTTTAAAACTTCATTATTAATATTCAGGCATATAATCTCCAGCAATAAATCTCTTCCTGGAGGAAGTGGGAAGTGGTTTCTGTAGCATTCCTTAGTGGAATGAGAGCTCAGAGGATGAAGAAATGAAGGTATCACATGATACATAATGTAAACACAAACCAAGGCCCCTCAACTAAATGTAAATAGCCAGCAGGTTGTCTTTTGCAACCAATAGTTTTGTCAAAATAAGGCTAATACCTTCCTTAATGTTTTTCTTGCTCTTTTTGTTGGTTTTGGGAGACCATGGGCTCAGCAGTAGGAGCTTTAGTGTCTAAACTTGCTACAAGTGTACTGTACTGTGAAGAGTTGCATTCCAAGTTTTCAGTCACGCAAAAAAAAGAAAAAAAAGTTCCAGTAAGTATGTCTTTCAAGGTCAGATTGCGTTCATCACTGAGACCAGATAATCAGACACAGTTAATACAGACACAGTTAATACTAAGACAATTTGATGGGACTAAAAGACTCAGACACTTAATATATGAGACCTGGGGGCACCAAAGCCCAGATTCCAGATCTTCTGAACTACTTGTGACATGAATCTAACCCAAGAGGCATCTAGAGTCCTGAGATTCTTACGTTCTTTCCATGATAAATTTTCTGGAATTTATGGCCTGCTTCTGGGCAGGCCAGAATGGTTCAAACCTTGACAGGTCATTATTTGCTGTCAAGTACCTAACACATACCTAGTCTCCCTGTATTTCATATGGAAGGATTTCTGTCCTTTACCTCCCTCTTAGATGCACCAGGACTCAATAACTCAGCTTGATGTGATTACTGGGTATCACCAATACTCTGCTGCCCTCACCTCCCACTTTTCACGTTCCGCTCTGTTGGTTACAGCCTTCACCCAAAGGCCCAGGCAGGGAACATGGCCCAATGGCCAAAGCTAGGAGTCAGCACGAAGGCCATGAAAATACAAGTGAAATATAAGAGGTAACCTGTGTCTTTTGTGGACTTCTTTTAATATGAAGTGTGCTGATTAGTGATCTTAAAGCAGGACCTTTGAATCTATAAAAACATCTTTAAGCTGTTAGTACAGTTATGCAGTTTTGGAAATCCTGGAGTTGTCTGTAATTATGTGGCCCAACCACGAAAAGTACAGTGGCTCTTGGGAAGGAGTTACTGAGTAGCCACTGGTTTTGTACTCAAATAGTGGAACTATTTGAGTACAAAAACTGTAAACTCCTCTCTGGGGTGCAGTTATCCTCAAAAAGTTACTTAACCTTAAAGCAGACCTTTTGGGAAATACACAAATAGTCACCCCCTGTGTAGAAAGTGATAAATGCTAGGAAAAGTATGGTGCCTCCTAAAGACTTGCTTCTTATATGAGGCATGGGCAGAGTGTGGGAGAGAAGGTTGAAGTAACTCAAAGAACTCCTGTGGGAGATTCCTGTGTTTTGGGCTGTCAATGCAATCACTGCAATGATAAATGGCTCAAATTCTTACTTTATCTGTATCCAGAAAGACACATCTAACCAAATGTCATTACTGCAGGTCATCGTTCACTGATTAATATTTTCTCTAAGTTCTCAAGTGAACAGTGAGGTTTCTTGTGTGTTCTTTTTTAAAATTATATCTGTCATGTCAAGGTTAAAGAGTTGGGGGTAAATAAACATGCTGTTGATATTAGGCAGAACAACTAATCTAGGGTGAAGCTGATTTATATGTTCTGAGTTGTAAAATACTGGAAATTCTCAAACAGAGATCAAGGCTGTGATAGCACAGTTGCATTATGTTGCATGAAAGAAAAAATCTTCAAGCTAACGTAAAGAATTTTGTTATTGGATTGTTAAAAATCAGCATTTCAACAAGTCTCCTGAAAGTCAAGCTCATCCTTAATGTTGTGCAGTCATAAATTGTGGAATTTCAGGACATAGGAACCAGGCCAAATATAGTTATCTCTGATAGTTCACAGTATTTTCACTTGATTTCTCTCGTGAAAGGTAAATGGAAAGCAGTTGCCAAGTTTGCAGCTAGATTTATCCTTTGCTGAAAGCAGTGGGAACTAATTTTCAGAGGCTCTGGAATTTGGGGAATTCTTTTTTTACTTTTAAGTGATAAGTTCAGCAAAACCTCATGATCTCAATTACATCCTTTCATATCAGAGGAAGAAGACAGACTAACACAATAGTCATGAATAGTTCTATTTCACAGAATCACAGAATGTTAAGGCTTGGAAAGCCCTTTAAAGATCATCTAGTCCCAGCTGCCATTTCCATGTGCAGGGACACATCCCACTAGACCAGGTTGCTCAAGGCCTTATCTAACCTGGCCCTGAACACTCGCAGGGCTGGTAACCAACAGCCTCCCTGGGCAACCTCTCTCACCACACTCATAGTAAAGAATTTATTCCTTATATCTAACCTGAATTTCTCCTCTTTCAGTTTGTTCCCATTACTCCTTGTCCTACTGCTATATTTCCTAATGAAAATATCTTCTCCTGTGTTCCCCTCTTCAGATACTGGCAGGTTGCTATGAGGTCCCCACACAAACTTCTTCAGGCTGAACAGTCTCAACTTTCTCAGCCTGTGTTTGTAGAGGAGGTGCTCCAGTTCTCTTATCAGCTTTGTGGCCTCCTCTGGACGTGTTCCAACAGTTCCATGTGCCTCTTATGCTGGGAACACCAGTTTTATGCAGCGCTCCCGGTAGGATCTCACAAGAGCAGAGGAAAGGGGGAGAATCCCCTCCCTTAACTTACTTGCCACATTTCTTTTGATGCAGCCCAGGATTCCCTTGGCTTTCTGGACTGGGAGCACTCACTCATGGTGAGTTTTTCATCAGCCACCACACCCATGTCCTTCTCCACAGGGCTGCTCTCAGTCACTTCTCTTCCCAGCCTGTGGGTGTGTCTCAGATTGCCATGATCCAGCAATAGGATCTTGCACTTAACCTGCTGAACTTCATGAGGTTTGCATGGTGGCATCTCTCAGGCCTGTCAAGATCACTCTGGATCAATATTCCTGACCAGACTGAATTCTAGCTAGGCCTTGGCTTCCTTAGATTTATCCCTAGCTTCCCATGCAATTTCCCTCTATTCCTCACAGGCTACCTGTCCTTTCCAGCTTCTGATTCATTTTTTTTCTTGGAGTTTACTCAACAGTTTCTTATCCATCCATGGAGACCTCCTGGCATTTTTGCCCAATTTCCTCCTTGTTGGGATGCATTGAGCTTTGAGGGGTGATCCTTCAAATTCAGCCATCATTCTTGGGTCTCTGTCTTCTAGGGCTCTGTCCTATGGGACTCTACAAAGCACATGCTTAAAAAGGCCAAAGTCTGCTCTCCTGAAGTCCAGGGCTGTGACTTTGCTGTGTGCCCTATTCACTACCCTGAGAATCCCCAGTTCCACCATCTCGTGGTCACTGCAGCCAAGGCTGCCTTGGAGCACCGCATTCCCCACCAGCTCCTGTTGGTGAGCACAGGGTCCAGCATGGCACGTCTCCTTGCTGGCTTCTCTATGAGGAAGTTGTAGTTGACACACTCAAGGAAATCCCAGGATTGTTTGTGGTATACTGTGTTTTCCCTCCCTCCCTTCTGCTGGACTGGTAGAAATCCCCCATGAGGAGGACTTGTGAGGCAACTCCTATCAGCCAACAGAGGGATTCATCAGCCTCATGGCTACACCCACCTGCCCGGTGTAGAACTTCCCCACTCTAACACACCACATCCCTGTCTTCCCCTTAATCTTGACTCACAAGCTGTGGGCTGGCTCCTCACCCTTTCCCAGGCTTTTCCCAGTTCCACACTTTGCAGCTTCTCATTGACATAGAGGGCTATACCCCCTCCTCATCTCCCCAGCCTGTCTTTCCTAAAAAGACAGGCTAGGGAGATGAGGAGGGGGTATAGCCTTAAAACCTTCCATTCCAGTACCTTAATTGTAGGTGCCACCCCACCATGATTCTTCAATGCCAACGATACCATATCCATGCAGGGGTGTGCATGTCTCTAGCTCCTCCTATTTGCTCACCATAATACAGTTCCCAGACTCCTGCTCTCTATCACTGGCACCCACAAGGAACATTAACAGTAGGTATTAATCAGTGGAATTAATTAGGCTTGGCATCTTCTCAGTAATATCTCTCATCTGGGCTCCCAGAACACTCCTCCCTTGAAACACACATCCCTGAGAGATGACTGCCTCTGTAGCTCTTAAAGTAGAACAACTCACTGGGTCCGTTGTTAGTTTCTTGATTAATGGAATAAGTGGTTGGGCTGCCTCAGTTATGACTGTTCTTCCAGTGTGCAGCCTGCTGTTGTGGGTAGAGATACCCAGCTAGGTGGGAATGTCTGCTTCTGCAGGAAGCCCCTTCCCTTTTATTAGCTCCTTTCCTCTTCCTTTTCAGTTCCTCTCCTGCTGACTTGCTTTCTAGAATATCAGTTCCTATTTCCTATCCAGGCCAGGACTCCTGGTGCAGGGATTTGCACATCCTCTTCCGTGAGACTTCCATCAGCCCATTTCTCCAGCCCTTCAAGTTCCCCCTGGATGGCAGCAGGACCCAGTAGCCACTCTGTTTACTCTTACAGAAGAGAAACATGAAAACTTAGGATTATGGATATTTTAAGCTGGCCCCTGCTTTGTCTCATGCAGTTCCTTGGAGCTGTGCCACCCTCTTCTTAGCATTTCTTTAACTGATCTCTTCTTGTAGAAGGTGATAAATATACCTTGGATTTCCACATGTATAAATTTGAGGACTACTATATTGTTTCCTTCCTCTGCTGTATTTAAATTGGGTGAAGATAAGGATAGGGTATTTTTTGTTGGTTTTCTATGGCTTTTTCCTGGACAAGAATATATTAACATACATAAACACAATTTAAAAACAGCATTTTGAAGCATCCCTAGAACAGACTAAGTAAAGAAGCACTGTGTTCACTGTCCTCTACCCTCACACAAGGGACACAGATGACAACCACATATGCTTGATATTTTTTCTCTCTAGAAGAGCAAATAATTTGGTGTCATGTCAAACTGATAAAGGACACCTGGAGCAATACAGCTTCAACATACGAGAGCCAGGGATAAAACATCTGTCTGTTTTCTGGAAGATATGTTTGTTCATTTTATAAACAAATAAATAATGAGGCTTTATTAGGCTTTTTGTAACTCCTAAATATTTTAGAGATATAGTAGCCAAATTGGCATGCCATGGTTTCTGTAATGAAACATCAGGCATAAACTTTATAAAAACATGGGTAATATCAGTTACTTTATGAGCTTTTTTTCCTCTGTCAAAAATAATTACCATTTGGTGTTTTGGTTGGTTATTTTTCTACACTATTTTATAATCAGTCTGATATTTTTGATTGAAAGGATTGTCATTACTATGTGAACACTTAATATGTTCATGTCTCCAAATTGCAATAGCTGATGAGTTTACCTCTGAACATATAATTCTGGGGACAACAACTTCAGAAAAAAGTGCAAACAAACACAAAATTTACCCAGAATTGTTAAAGTAAGACCACATGGTGAGTGGTATCTAAGCTGACATGTGATCTGTCAGAATGGCTTTTTACCCTTATGTAGCAGAGAAATTCAGCTCTGCTGCATTCTCACCTGACTTCCCTGTCAGGTCAGCAGCATCATCTTCCTGCTCATCTTACCACCTAGCATACCATTTTGATTTTCTCTGCTTATTCTCTCTTATCTAGAAAGCTAGGTTATTTCCATCTGTCTCTTTCAACTTTTAAACATCATACCCATCACAGCCTTTTATGGATAATCATGCATTTCTCTATGCTCTCTCATTAGAATAATGAATAATTTGGGTAACATCTTTGAAATAAGTCACAGAAATGTAACATTGCAGTTCTGCTCCAATTGTCCTGTGCTATTGTAGGCAGCTGTAAGGAAGTTCGTCTGTGGGCTTCTGTGGCAACCAGAAAAATTAACTCACTGTAAATGAAGTCGTTGTTTCTTTAAACCAAAATATAAATATTTATAACTAAAGATATCTAGGCATCATCTGCAGCTGAGTATAAAGAAATTAAGAAGAAAACAGAGAAGTGAAGATGAAAGCAGAGAATCTCCAACATTTTTGGAATAGATAATCCATAAAGATGAAATTTCATTGGATCAGAGAAATTTTGATAGCTATATAGTATGTCATCATATATTTCAGATGAAGCAAAAATATTTTTTGAATTGGATTAACGTTTCTTATACTGCTTAGGTTGTGTTGGGGCAAGACAAAAATTATTTTCAGAATTAAATATTTTGAATTTAGACAGATGGTTTTGTTTTTTTGGTTAGTTTTGTTCCGAATCTGTATTGTGATGCATATTTGAAAACTCCTCAAGATATCTGTGGCAGACTGCATTTCTGAAACCAAAATGTGCTTGTTTGAAGGGGTTTTTTTAAGTTTCTGTTTCATTTCAAAGTTACATGTCTAGAACTTAAATGCCTATGGAATATTTCCTCCAATATAATCCTACTAAAAAGCCCTACCAGCAATACTTAAAGGAGACATTGTTGAAGGGATTTGCAGCAGCTTTTTATGAAGTAATGTTTTGCAATAGTGTCACAGAAGGTGCTGTGGTGTGTAGTTGTAGTGGTAGAGGTGTTGTGTCAGTGTTGTGTTGTATGTGTGTAGTATGGCATGAGAGTCATCACCTGTCATACTGCCATATACTTTATGGATCCATTCTGCCATAATGTAATTATGCCTTTAATAAAAAATGTTCAAATATATTGGATCTATATATTTATATTGGATTTTTCATGGCTGTATTCACAGCATGTTTGCCTTATCCAACACCAGCAAACCAAAGTGATTTTTTGTGGACTTTACATTCTATAAGAATGAAAAAGTTGACACAGACTCCTTGAACTGTGGTTTAGAACCATGATTTTTGTCAATTTCTAAGTAAACAAAAACATTTCTTTTATAAATGCTATTTAATTTGTATTTATTGTGCCTGTCACTCAATTACTTCAGAGAAAATTATATGCTTTCAATATGATCTGAGAATACTGATTTTGAAAAGATTTATTTGCAACATATTCTAGCTTGTGGATTTCTACTGTACTTGGGAAGATCATCCTTCTACAAACAGCCCAATGGAGAGAAGCCTGAGGTTCATCCAGGGTTCAGATGCTTCATTATCACCAGGCAGGAAATGAACAGGTTAGGCTTTAGATCAATATTGCTGTGCAAATAGCAGGAAAATTTGCTGACTAATATCTGATTTCTGATTCATCATTTACAATTATCATCATTGTCATTCGAGACAGCTGGAAGCACTGTAAACACCAGCAGTAAACATTTCATTTATTTGCTAGGTAGCCAAGAAAGGGTATGGACGCCTGGGAACAGTACAGATGAAAGACTGGATAGATGAAGAGAGGTGGGGGTAGGAGGACAAAAATAAGATTATAGAAGTCACATAATAGCCATGCCAGTGCAATGTTGATGTATTTTTAATTAACATGCAGCCGTTTTGTGGTATCTGATTGGGATTGAGACATCTTTCTGTCTCAATAGGAGTATTCCCATGATTTCTTCTTCAGATTTTCACTTCCAGTAGCACCTGTCCAGGTACACTGCTTACAAGAAAAATTAGTTACTGAATCAGCATCTTAAATTTTTTTGCTAGGTTCTGGGCAAGATGACTTTATGGGCCCTGATCTTAGAACAGTTGGATGGGAGGCAGAAGCATCAGTCTCAAGGAATATGTAGTAAGCAAGAGATTCATGAGAGAAAAGACTTCGTATGAGACCAAGATAGATTTTATCTAAAGGTTGTTCTCTCCCTTGTCCTGTAAAATGTTTCATCCAACCTGCACATTAAAATATTTTTACTCATTTATGCACAGGAATAATTTTATTTAGGAATAACTTTTGGTTATTTTCTGTAAGAATCCATGTGAGTTCACAATCATCACTTGTTCAAGTACAAAAATAAGACAATTTAACAAAAACAGGAAAAACTGTATTCATTTCTTATTTCTATGGACTTTTTTTTTAACAGATCCTTTGATAATTACTGCTAGCTTGGTAGAATGATACACTTATTAGTCTAAAATTAGGTCTAGAGTGACATCAAAAACCACAATCTGTTTCTGACTGTTCTGGTGTTCAGAATGAATTCCATGACCAATACAGACTTCTAAAAGTGTTTGAGTGTCAGGACATCAGTGGGTTGATGTTTAGGTAGAAGGACCCACTACAATCCTCCCATCTATCCATGAATGACTCTTATTACTTTTATGGTCTGGAGTAACTACAGTGCTAGAATAAAACATTACATTAATACCAATAAAGATTTGTCTGTGCAAGGTGACCTTAATCTAATGTGGATAGAGCTAATTTTCTAGCTCCAAGTATCTTATATTACAAATTTTAAAATTAAGTGGAAGGGATTTGGGCAGTACAAAATAAGAAGGGTCTGATTTTGGAAAACTGTGACATATGAGAAAAACGTGGATATTCTAGTGACTATTCAGCTGAATGTGACCTTCTGCCCCCCCAAAAAGGCTGTAATCAGTTGAAAGAATATGGTCCTGAAAGGTATGAACAGGAATCATGAATGTCATAGATATTTCTTCTGTATTTGGCTGTTGTAGTACACAATTTGTGAATGTCCAGTTTTAGTATCAGTGCAAGAGACTATCAATGAGCAAAGAAAAACCGTCATAATAATGATGAAATTTGAAAACACGTTTCCTATGGAAATGCTGAAGGTGTTCTGTCCCTTATCTGTTAAAAAATGTTGAACAATGAATAATGGATTATATATATGTTATATATATATCAACATATATAGTGTATGTTCTGGAACACGAATTTGTTAAAAGACAGCTTTTCATTCCATCAAAATTCAAGACATGGAAGTTGTATCTTGACATTTAAAGAGGAAAAAATATGTTTTGTAATCCAATGATTACTTAGCCTTTTGAGGCTAAGTAATCATTGGAAGACCCTGCCAGTGGTGTTTATGTACCTTTGGCAATCAAGATTAGATATCCTTGGAGGAGGAGGAACAAGAAGGGCTGAAAACTTGATTAAATATAAGAAATGCACTGTGCAAGAAATTCAATTTATATAGTGTTCAATTCTGGTGTTATTTTTGGATGATTGTTGTGTATCATACAAGAGTAATCTACATAATTACTTGTACTATGTGCAACACTAAGTCAGGCTTGATTTGCCTTTCTATTGTAGATTATCTTTTTAACTATCAAACTGTGCTCCAGCAGACTTTCCAAGTGTTTATTCCACTCATAACACCACTTCCCATGGTGAAAGCTTCAGCTGAAGGGAAGCCATCCCTAAGTCAGTAAATATGTTTATGAACATTGGTCATTATGAGATAACCAAGAGAAATAAGGTCCAAAGGAAGAAGTGGAAAAGCTCATTTCCTCAATTACCATAAATAGCACATTCTAAATTATTTTTTAGGGCATAGTTTAAAAAAATATAACAAAATTGTATTTCTAATGGTAGCTATTTACCATATACATTATTCTTTAGTCAAATAGTAAAGTTTGTATGTAGCTATTTGAAAGACAGGATACAGTGGGAGCATTCTTTCCTGTGCAAACCCTAGGAATTATTTTAGTTACCAGGGTATTTTCACTAACTGTAAAAAGCCTCAACAACAACACATGATGAAAATGAACAATACTGAACAAGAGATATTTGTTATTTTATTTCTGTTCTACACAGCATCAGACATAAACTCTTGTTGGAAAGTAAGAGTGATTGTCAAGTTTCTGCCCAAATTTATTTTGCCAGAAGCTGTAGGTTTTAGTCATCGATGACTGACAGTAACATTTTATTTCTTCGCTCACCAGCACTTCAGCACTCCAAGAACAAGAGTTCATGCTGGGAAGAACCTACAAAAAGCAAACAAATCAACAAATAAATAGATCTGACTACTCAAACCTTATACAAAATGAGGTAATCACTCACCAGCTGTGAGAATTTAGAAAGCTGATTTATTCCCAAAACAAGCAGAATTAATAGGATTGATTATGCTCAACATGGTAATTTGGAAGAGGAAAGGAATTATAGTTATTATATAGTTAGTATAGTATAGTATAGCATAGCATAGTATAGTATAGTATAGTATAGTATAGTATAGTATAGTATAGTATAGTATAG
>VYXD01010146.1:15810-149760 GCA_013397195.1 Hylia prasina | reverse complement strand
ATTCTCTCCTCCATTAATTTCAAGACTTGCATGCCTTGGATTTAGCAAATCCTCAGTGTGCTAGCTGTGGCAAATCTTAAGAGTGAAAAGATGTCCTAGGCAGCTGAAAAGATTCAGGCAGCTGGATCTCTATTGGTATTAAGATATTTTATTATTTTGTAGAAATTAAGCTCATTTATCCTGCCCTCTTAAAAATACAAATATCAGCCTCAGAAGGAAAGCTGCTGTGTCTTTGAAGGCTGTCTGTACTGGTGTTCCAATGCTTGTGTCAGTGTTTAAGTATCTGATACCTGGTATATCCTGTTTTTAAAGGTCTGTGTGATATGTGGCCATCCATGTGCCTCTGGGTTTAGTTCTGGCACAGTTGCAACTACTTAGCTGAGTGCCTAGAAAATCACATCTGGCCCAGTGATGAGGCTTGTCCTTGTTGCCATCACATCTGATTTCTGTGCTGTTCCAGGAGTTTCTTGCATTGTTCTCCTTGCTGTTGATTTTTACTGGGTCAGACAGGAAGCAGTCATTAGGAGCTCTGAAAGAGAAGGTAATTTTGGATAATAAGGACCTGTAGAGTCATATTTCAGCTGAGTAGGCTCTGATAATCCTGAGAAGATGTTGCTGCAGGCCTGAGGTGTTTCGGGTGACAGCTTAAGGAGAAAAAACACCAAGAAATTTATGTTCCGTGCTAAGTTCCTACAAGATTATGTCATGGTAATTTTCTTCACTGAAGAAAGCAAGGCTGAAAGAATGGCCTGATTATTATTAAGTTATTAAAGGATGTCAATGGGATAAACAAACAAAGCTGGAATATAAACTCCCTCAAAATTCCTGTCAGTGAATATGAGAGAAAAATTAATGAGGGGGAAACTGTCTACCACTAGGGCAGACTTATCTCAATACCTGGGGATGTTTTGGAAGAGGAAAAAACTATCTGCATGCAGCCATTGCTCTCAGAGAAGATATTATCAATGTTTATAAATACATTAAGGGAAAGTGCAAAGGCAACAGAGCCAGGCTTTTTCCAGTGAGCCCCAGTGACAGAAAAAGAGGTAACATTCAGGAGTCATCTGGATGTGGTCCTGGGCAACCTTCACTGTGTGGCCCTCCAGAGCATGAGGCTGGACCAGGTGATCTCCATGCATCCCTTCCACTCTCAACCATTCTGTGATTCTCTGAAAAGGCAACAGATACCTGTTCTCCCTGGCAGCAGTAACAGCAATGGTGGTGAACCACAGACAATATTTTTCTGATTTGGAGTGTGCCTATAGGCCTCAAAGTCTCCACAGGGGCCAAGTCATAGGGCAGTAGCAAGGAAGAGTTTCTTGTTATTTTACACGTGTCCCTGAACCCTAGACAGTAAATTCAAACAATATAGCAGGACAGGATTTCTCTCTAACAGGTCTGTCAGGGCTGCAACAAGGCAAGCTGCTATAAGCATTTTCTCCTGTGTGAGAACAGCTCAAAGGAACTGAAATAATGGACATTTTTGTGGAGACACACCAGCCATCTCAGAAGATATGGTACTGGTTTCAGTCATGAATGTCCTCTGTCTGAGAGAGACAGACAGACCAGCTTTCTTGGCAGTTCTTGGGCTAGAACAATCTTACTCAAGTTATGAGCATAAATTGTTACTTAGATTGCCTGAACTGCCCATTTTGCTGCTGAAATGTCTTCATTTTGTGAAAATTATACAGCACACAGGAAACAAAAATGTTGGTAGTGTTATTTCTCTTTTACCTAAGTCGCTGGGAGAAGACCAGATCCTTTAGGTCAGTTATTCCAGTGTGAGAAAACTGTCCACTCTTCCAAGACCTGGCAGATGTTTCAGTCCAGCCTGTCTGCCCCATGGCTTCCCCAAGCTTCTACATGTAGGCTCATTTTTGGTCTTCATTCTTCTGAGAATAAATTGGATTATTTGGTCTTTTCTGATTACCCTCACTCTATCTGCACTGCAGCTGCCTACTTGCTGTTCATTCCCCTTAAGTACAGTCCAGCTTTGGGATTGCATTTTCCTCATGGCAATTTCTTGTTTATCTCTCTGGAGGGGAGGAAATGCCTGTATGAAGCTTAGAGGGCTTTGTTTCAAATGTTTGAATTCCTGCAGCTGTCTGCTCATATTGCTGAAGTACCACAGGAAAGCTGTGCCTGTCTTTGGCAGGTCTATGATGACCACAAAGACTTGTTTCCAGAGTCTGCTCTGACTTTGGGTTCAGGCTGACACAGAGACAGATGTGCAGCAAAGCTCTGAATCAGTGCATGCAATATGAGTGGGTCTGTTTTGTAAACAACCACCATTTCATGCTTAAACAACTCAGAAGGCAAATAGGACAATACAAGGGAGGTTCAAAGAGTAAAGCAATCAAGATACCCATTTATAATTTGACAGCTATATCCTTAGTGGTTTAATAATCACAGAAAAAAACAGGGGAGCAGCTAGAAGCAGCAGAAAAGGTTTCACAGCACACAGCAGGAACAGAAACCTCAGGAAGCCTAAAGCAGAACTGATGCACATACTGCAAAATACAGAGGAGTTTTCCACTCCTCTAAAACAGGGAAGTTTAGCTGTGGAAGGAAGGGATTTACTGCACTATTTGAGTGGAAAACATTCATTACCATAGAACCCAAGAAGTAATTGACACACAAGTTCACAGAATTGATCAAAGTGCTTTGCAAGATTGAATGACCCTCTTCAAAGGCTGAGCAGATTTTTTTTTTAACTCGCTGGGCATTTCTTTGACCAGTTCCTCTTGCAGAGTTTGGGGGTGATTTTATTGCCCCAGAAGTCACTATTTTTTCTTCGTGTTATTGCACTCAAGAACCAACATCTTAAGTAGTTTGATTGTAAGAATAATGATTGTAAGAATATTTGCTGTATGAGATGAGACAATATAATCTGCATTTAGGTGTTGAGACAAGGTAAAATTGCTGGAAGTTTGCTACAATGTAACTAAAATTCTTGAAATATTATCAAAAGACAGGGAGTAACTAGACAAGATAAACCCATTTGATTTTATGGGTTCTTGGTTATAGAATGACCCTAGAGAAGTTATTGAAAATAATAACCAACGTGAAGTTCTATATGCCAAACTTAGTTAGTTAGTGAGAACCATACCTCTGTGTTACACAGAATGAGAGGTCAACACTGCAAAGATATGTTGGAACTTCTGCTTCAAGTGCCAGAAAGCCAAGCTTTTAAAAGAGTGCATGGATAGTTTGTATTATTCAGAAAGTTACTGGCCAGTGAGTAGTACATGCAAAAAGGCCAGGACTAGAGTCTAGCATCTTCTTTCTACCACAAACTCCACGTGGAAAAGCAGCTTTCTTCACAAAACAGAAATGCTCTGCAGCTATGTTTAGATAACAAATGCCCTTGTTTTTCCCATGACTTTCTACCCTGCAGAGTCCCATCTTCTCCCTGATATCGTTAATTACTGAGTTTAGCCTTGCTTTTCCTGGACTATTTTCAAGATACAATTTTGTTTTATATTATTCCTTCCTGACCTATTTCTTCTGCACTGTAAACTCTTTTAGTTTAATTAAACTTGCTTGGGGGTAATGATTTTTGGTTTTAAATATGAGCATGCTGAGTCTGTGGTTTTCCTAGGCTGCTGCTAATTTATTAAAAAAAAAACCCACCAAAACCTAAAAAAACCAAAACCAAAACCAAAACATCCCCACCAAGACAGTGGTGTTTTGAGAGAGTTTCTGCTTTACAGAAGGTTTCAAAAATGAGTCATTGTGGCTACCTGAAATCCAAATACATATATCTGACTTGCAAAAAAAAAAAAATATTTCTGAATGCCTCTGCCACAAATTAAGTCTTCATGAACTAATTTAAATTCTCAAAAAAACCCTAAAAAGATCCAAGGCCCTCTCTATCCCCAGACCCTCAAACACCATCATCTTAATCCCTTTCCCTGATCAAAAAATAATCAACAGCATCAAAATGCTGGGTTTGTTTATCTGGAATTGTTGTGAGGTTTATGGTTCTGGAAGATGTCAGTGTCAGTGCAGTGTATAGTGAGGGCAATGCACAGACCACTAAGCTTACAGGGCTCCTGGATTATATTTTTCTTCCATAACATAGAAGTGAAATGTGATTAGGAGTTGTATGGATATGGAGCTGAGAGAGGAAGCGTGGCAAGCAATCCAGGTGATCATACTATCAGTGCTACTTTTTCTTTTGCCAAACTGCAGTTTGAAACACCCATTGTTCTGGGGATTCAGGGGCTGCTTCTTCTACCAGATGCCTCTCTTGGAATGCTGCTGCTTCCAGCCTTGCCTTGTGGCACCCAGGGTCTGATGTACTGTAGTGAGTTGCTTGTGTTTGAACAGAGTAAACTTACTCGTGGGCCAGGTCTTGGACAGTTTTCACTCTTTCAGGTGGACAAAAGAGCCTTAAAGGAAGAGCAGCAGCTGGAGCATGTATGCGTTATTGTAGAGTGGAAAGTAAACAAAGTTTATGCAGCTACTCCCAGCTATAAATGTCATTTCAGGAAAACACATAAAGGCTTAAATATTATACTTGTTATACAGTTATAAAATCTAAACTAACTTGGAAAAGAGAAGAGTGTTTTACAAACGTTAGCAGAGAAAAGGATTCATTCATTGTCTGCCATGTTCAGCAAGCCTGGATAGTGTGCTTGTTTCAGCTCTTACCTCTGGCTTCACCTCCAGACTCCTGAGACTGACATCAAAAGTGGGGGTCTTGAATGTCAGAGTTCTCTGGTAGCTGGTATGGAGCAGCATGTCCAAGCAGTTCCTCCACTGCCAGCTGCCTTCCCAGTGGAGGGTGCATCTGCATCTCTGTGACTGAGCCACCCAGTGTCTCTCTGGGCTTCTGGGCCTGGTGCACTGCAGAACTGTTTCTACAGTGTGAGAAGGATTACTAAGATTAAGTTAACAGGTACCTTGATACCTGGCCTGATCTACAGCTGGGAAACCAACTGTGCAAAGCAGTGCTTCCTTTTTTCCCCCCCATGAACGACTTCCTTTAAAGCTTCTGTCTCCATTCAAATCCCCAGCAGTCTGCTGGCGATGCTACACACTCACCGTTTGTGCTGTGGTGCTTGAAACTGGGTGAATGCCAAAGCATGAATGGATATGCCAAATGTGCCAGCACTGAACAGAAGCTCTTTTGTGAGCCAGTGGCCATATTCTTAAAACAGCTTTAACTTCGATATTTGGATTGGTTGTTGAAGATTCTGTTTTAGAGGAGACACTCCTAAGAAATCACATCGTGTAGACATGGACTCTATTAAAATGCCATTTGGGGGTTTGTGCCAAGGTATACCCAAGGTAACAAATTATGACATGCCAACAAATCCAAACTCCAGAAAGCTGTGTGGATAATGTTCCTGAAACTTACATGACCAGGGTTCAAGTTCACATGTCAATAAGTGTAAGAGTGATCAATGTCTGTTAGTGTAACAGAAATGGCCAAGCTCTACTGTATGAAGTGGAAAAAATTTCAAAATATTTTATGGGGGGAAAAAAAGTTAAGATGGCTTCTAACTCTACATACCTGATCTGTCATTCACGGTGTGTCCTAGCTCAACTCTTGGGCTGCAACCTGGGACCAATGTAATAAGTCTGCATTTCAGTGTAAAGCAGGCAGTGCTGCTAAAGTACTCTAAAGATCGAAGGGAGGTCTGTGTGTGGATGTAAATTGGTGATACGTTTTACTGCATTGTTCCTGGATTTGTAGTTGTAACTGTAGTTCTTACTGTAATTCTTACGTATTTCAAATTGTAGGCTTACTGGACATGGACTCTGTGAACAACATTACTTTTTCAAATTCATCTTGGCTTGAAAGTAGAAATGGAAAGACAAGGCACCATTTAGTTCTCTTACACCCTGGAGATCATAAACTCTCAACAGATCAACTGTCACAAAAAACCAGCAAGAATTGATACCCTCTTTTATTTAAAGATTGAAAAGTACTATTTAAGCATATTCGTATTAAGGAACACATCAGTCACTGAATTTGAACGACAAAAGCAAGGAAAAAATAAATGCATAAACTATAAGATAGTTGCAATGGGAACTAAATTCTATTTTATTTTTTGCAGTTTTACAAAGCAGCAAAAGTTCATTTTTTGTTCCATCTGTATCACTGAGTATCAAGAGTAATAAGTAAATAGTATAATGAACCTGATCCTCTGCCACATTCTTATGTGCATATCACCCAGAGATAAAATGCAAGCACAGATAAAATGCAGTGTTGTACATTAAAAATAACTTATGCAATTGCTTACACTCTATCATTTAAATAAATATAATGTTCAAATCCCCAAGGATTTTTTGTGAATTTCTACTTAAGCTCACTCACTGTCAGGTAACAATTAAGAAGGGACCTCATAATTTGATTTGCAGTAATGTAATTTTGCCTTACTTTTTATCATGATAGAAATACTTCAGACTAACAGAAAAACTTCAGAGTAATAGAAAAACATGTCAAATACAAATATATCATTAGTCAATCTAGGTGTTTGGCCAAGACAAAAAATTTCTTTGAGTCAGAAGTGCTTACCAAAAATGAAATGTTTGCTAAACATTGCCATTTTTAATGGTAGGAGATTGGAATCTTAAAATGTTCATGGAAGATAAGGACAAATCAGAGAAATAAGTTGAATTACTAGTAGGTTTAACAGCAGGAAGTTTGTGAGCCCTGGCAAAGCTGACACTATGACACAACATTTTTATTGGTCTCAATAATGGAGGGAAAAATACTTGATTCAGTTTTCTGTCATAGAGATTGATATTGAAACCTCACTAATCTTAAGAAGAAGGATGCTATAAAATACAGACATTACATATAATTACTGTGAGAGGTGAAACAGTGAAGAAACTTTTGTGTGGGCACTTATTGTTCTATCATCTGCACAAAAAGTACAGAGATCTCAGGGATATGACACAGCCAGCAAGTTTTTTTATTATTATTATTTTTATTTTTTATAGAAAAGTCACAGTATGGTTAAGGTTTTGTTTAGGGCCCATCTTGTTTTCAGTGGGGTTGATACTTCCCAGCCTGAATAAACAGAGTAATCCTGTCCCAGTGGCAGAACCATGCACTTTTTAGCTTTACAAGGATTTGTTCAACCTAAACGTTTTATGGTCTATCTATATGTATTCTTTGCTGTATTGAGCCAATTTATTTTGAGGGGGAAAAGTCATCATGCTTTATGTCTAGTTGATTTAGGATGACCTATTGACAGAAAATAGAAGACTCACAGATTAGTGACTACAGTTACTTTTTGCACTGATGCTATTGTGCCTATATGGATAATATTTCTTTACAAAAGAGGACTTAATGCCAGTGAGTTCAATTAAACAAAGCCTGACTAAAAAGAGGAAAGATTTTAATTAGTGGTCTTATTTGAATTTGGCTGAGTATAAAATCATAGCCATAAAAATGATTTTTTTTTTAATGATTCCACATTGCTTTGCTCTGAAAGTATAGATGCTGGATACCTGGATACCTGATGTGATAGATACAAAAAGTTTAAAGCAAAGAAAAGTTTGCCAGTCTGGGCCATTTTGAATAGGTGTTTCTTCAAAATCATATTTTTGCCATGGTCCTTCTTAGCCAAAGAAATCTGTTCTATACAGTCTAAACAACATATGGATTTCTGACTTTGATGTATTTATTCTGGTAAAATTAAAAACTGGGATAATCCTGAAATATCTTATCATTTTTCAGCCACAATGTGGATTTTTCTGTTAATGATCTAAGATGCACATTCATTATATCTGGGCAAGGCATTACACTGTGCTTTATGAAAAATATTTAAGAGAGATGTGTTTGAAAGCCTGCTATATATAACTGTGAGGAGAAAAACATCATGTGCTCCATCTGATCTGCATATGGCACTCATGAGGTGTTTAAGTGTACCTCTGGCGTGTCCTTTCAACCCCTGGTTTGCAAATGTGGGCTTGGAATGGGTCCAGTTTCCAATTCAAGATATATCCACTCGTATATTAATTGCTTCAACAGCCTCAGTGACGAAGCTCCAAAGATTTGCTCTAGTAGTCAGGAAGAATAGCAGCCCTGGTGGGAAGGCTTGTCAGCACCCCCAGCCACACCATGGTGAGTCTCCTTCTTTGCAGAGCAGGTTCCCAGCGGTGACTCCGCTCCAGGATCACTCACAAGCTGTCCCAGGCAGTTCCTTTTACGTGAGAACTGGAGCGAGCTCTGCCTGTTCCGTGCACCCAGCGTGGGGACCACAGCGCTTGTGCGCTGAGGAAACGCAAGGAAAGGTGAATCATGATTGTTCAGACAGAGGGTGATTTAGTTCTTCCACAGAGAGGGTCCGCAGCTTCCTTTATATGGAGTATTTTGCTAGGAATGTGGAATGGCTGGGAAGTCATCCTTCATCTGTACTGTGAGGTTATTCAGAACATGAGCTAAATACTAAGCATGCACTCAACTCTGGTAGATAGTCCAAAATAATGGAAAGAAAAGGAAAATAGCTCCCACTGTGCTTAGGTAGTGATTCTGACAAGAAATCAACAGATCGCTGTTGAAATGCAATTATTTTTCTTCTAACCAATGAAAGAGGAATTTACATGTTGTGTAGATCAACATTGTTTTAAATGGGGATATGTTTACAAACTTCTGGCTTCCACGCAGAGTATTTTACCATTCAGTTCTGTAACTTCACACTTGTTTTATTCCAGTTAACCAGAATTCCTCCAGGAGTTCCTGCTCTTAGGCAAAACTCCTGGCATACAATAAAAAATTAAGAAGTCAGTGAAGAATGCTGCCCAGAAACCAGTTGTCCTGCACTGAGTCTGGCACAGAAAACAAAAGTTGTGAAAGAATGGTGGAAGCAGGCAAATTGCTTCTATAAACTTCACTGATGGCAATAAATACAGGAAGGAAAAGATTGCGTAAAGGAGGATTTCTCACGAGATGGAGGAATGTTAAGGACAGCAGAATGCACAGTGAAGAAAATGAAGTGCTAATACCCCACAGGTCTTGGGAAATACTGCTGCTAAGAAAAAGACATGCATATCAACTGGGACTAGAAGTTGGGTTTAATCAAAACATAACTAATTCATAACTAATTTACTAATTTACTAATTCAGGGAGATGAAAGGAGAAAGGAAAGCATTTGGAATAACTGAAAGATTGTACATCAGCCCTAAAAAGACACAAAAAACTTGCTGAAACTGCTGGAAAATCAGCTCTGAATGATGCCAATCAGGAATGTTAGAAAGATAGAAATAGTGGCACAGTTTTGGAGAGGAAAAAATTCCACTAGAGATTGGAGGTGTTCCCCAGCAAGTCTGTTTGCAGCCATGTTCCTGCTTTCACTGACAACCTCATCATTAAAGGATAAAACTACGCTGAACTTCTTTCAGGTGAATAGTGGTGGGCTAGAGCAGCAGTTTATGGTGCAATATCTTTACTGACCATGACCAACTCATGGAACATGAATAGATTCAAGGAAAGAAACAAAAATAAATCTGCAATAGATAACCATGTTTTCAGAAGGATTTAATTTTCATTGACTATACTGAGGACTTCAAAGATGTCCAGTTGTAAAAATCAACTGTAATTTCTCCTAGTCAAAGGTACAACAATCTGGAGCAAATGTACCAAGAGGAACTGAAAGGAATGCTTTCAATCCACATGTGTGAAGATGTGTCTCAGAAGATCTACCTCCTTATATTAAGCAGTAATCTTTGAAGAGATGTGCTTCACATAACAAATAGGTCATGTTACCTGGGGGAGGGTTGCTGGTAATGTGGCTGTGCATCATTTGGATCAGACTTGGAAGAGCAGAACAGGTCTAAATCACTGCTATCCAGTTTAGAACACAGGATCTGTCTCCATTTTTCAGGTTACACATACCCTGCAATGCAAACAACTAATATTTTAATATTAGGTCATCCTAATTCTCTACAAAACTGCATTTGACTGCTGTCCTAGTATAATACTTTAAAACAGAAGAGCTCTCTGGTGGGAACTGCTGTGACTTCCCAAGCAACAACCTCCATTACACATGGTTTTGCCTGCTGTTCCAGTGCTGTTCCTCTTAATAATGCATTTTGCTAACTAGATGTGTTTTTCTGTTTGGAGTTTGGTTTGTGTTCTCTGGTAACTGCAGCCTGTGCCTTGGCAAACTTGTGCACAAAAAATTACCCGCCTCATCAGCACACTCTGCACTACTCAAAATATTGCAGACTTTTCTTCCTTTTAAGTAGTCTTATCCTGATAAACATGTGACTTAAAAAAGCATAAAGGGAGTAATCTAGTTTATCTCTTCACTTTTGAAAAACAAGCTGCGTGCTTGTATAACAACATATCCAGAAAGCAACTTTGTTGTGTTTTTTAAGTTTCCTTTTTAATGATGGAAAAGACCGTTCGTTATGTAACAGCTAGACAGGGTTGTCAGCAACATCATAAAAAACAATTTGGATGGAAAGAGTGACAGATGTATCCCTGATGTTAGCTGACTGTAAACAATTTAGGAAGAATTTGACCCTTGGTTGTTTCTGGGATAATTCCCTGTCTTCTCAGTTTGCTTTCCCTGCTGGAACAGCACAGAGGGCCTCTCCATAACTCAGCAGAGATATATGAGGTAGTGGAAATAGCCCAAGTTGGAAGTGGGAAACAGTTTGGAGACTGAGTATGACACCGCTGCTGAGCTGATCAGGCCAGCTAAGAGATGGAGACGAGTGTGTCAGCTGCAACATCATTCTGACACAGGTTTTATGTTTGTTCCTGCTCTGCTTTACTGCTCTGTCACAGCCTCAGAGCTTGCTCGTAGTGTCATTTAATACTGTCATTCTGCCTCAGTCTGCCTGGTGACATCTGCATTTTTCAGTGACATAAGGATCACTCTTACGATTTTGTAAAAGTGGGGTTTTTTTGAAGGTATAAACCTTAACCTTTAAAAAATAGACGCTTACACTGGTATAATGCCAGATCATGCCTGCCCAGGAGAAAAAGCCCTAGTACAGAAACCAAGGAAGGAGATACCACTTTTCCCCTTCCTGCCTTTCTGTGGAGCATTAGAAGGTGGTTTTGAATTTCTACTCCTTGCAAATTTCCAATTTTGCTGTATCTAGTCATTTACTGTCAGCTCTCTCAATGGCTTTATGTAGCAAATACAATCAGACAGGTTTTGGGAAGGGTTTTGGTTTTTTCGTTGGTTTTGTTTGTTTGTTTGGTTGGATTTTTTGGGTTGTTTTTATAGAAAGAGTCCTGTCTGTGGTCCTTTCATACTGGTGGGGCTTTCTTTGAAACAATATTTTTTTGCACTCTCCACACTCTGTATTGACTCTAAAAGGAAAATTAAGAAGTATAACATTCCTGTAATTCATACTGTGACAATGAGGAAGGGTGAAGTGTGGTGATTGAGGGAACCACATTTCCCTACAAAAAATTGTAATAAAACTTTGAAGGCGATTTTCCTCCAGGAATGATGTTTATGATTTTATTGCATGGTGTGACCTGCACAGGTAAGAATGTCTGAAATAAATTAGTAAATATTGTTGTAGCCCCATGTCCAGGCAAAAAACCCTGTTCAGGACTGATCTGGGGAAGGCTGATTGACAGCCTTGTTAATGATTTTTGTTAGAAACTCAGCCGTATTTTTGACAGAGTAGACTGTATGAATGGCAGTATTAGGGGATCGTTTATTTATTCTGTTTATTCTAGCAGATACATAATTATCAAATATGGTACAATGTGGTGATTTTGGTGGTATCTCTTTTCCTCTTCAATAATTTATGTTGAGAACCCCTGCAAATCATCTTCTGAAAATCCTCTGAGAAGACGAAAGCATTCAGAATGTGCAGGAATAGGTAAAGGAAGAGGGATTGATTGTGCATGTCTACTATGTAAAATTTATCATCTCTTGGTTTAAATCTATTCCCAGCTTTATTTAACAGTCTGGCCATGCCAGATAATCCCATTATATCAGTCCTAAAGCAAGAATGTTCTCTTGGTAGCTAACAGTGTGACATCACAGTAAAGGTTGTTTAAGAGCCAAGCTTGATTATCCTAGTGAGAATAGTCTTCAGTGCAGTTCTTGAAAAGAAAGCAAAATTCAGTTTTTCCTGTAGATGCCCATGAATTTTCAATTTGGTTTTTTTTGGAAGGGGAGATTACTGTCTTAGTTCTCTTCTGCAGGGAGCAGAAATTCTAGGTAAGCTGAGGTACTTGGTAATTTTCTGATAAATTTCTGTTGATTTTCAGAGGATGAAAAGGCATCAAAATTGTGCTTAACTTTCTCTGACAACTCTCAGATCTCTGGTCAAAAATGTTGTGCCTGGTACCCATGCTAGGCAGCACTTGTAACATTAATTTAGGTTGCCAGTAATAGAAGTTCAATCTGCTTTTTTATCTGGCATGGAAACTACAGACATAATATTTTCAGGAGTTATGGGACTGCAAGAGCAATTTTGTTGCTGTTGGTGTTCCTTTCTGCATTTGAATTATCAGGTATTTTTAATACAAAGATCTTGTCACCCAGTGTTGCAGGAAAATTGACCTTTGGCATATTGAAACCTTTTGTCCTAGTGAATAGCTAATGAAAATCTCTGGTTGGCATAGCTGACCTGCTGTGGCCTTCTTTCTGTGACTCTTTAGAAATCTGGCACATAAGATAAAGGCAAAGCCATTCCTTCATTCTTTGAGTCCCAGATGAGGGCACTCATGGCTAGGTTATTGTTCAAGAGATCTGTTGCCTCATTTTCCTGGACATACTTCCTGGCATGACCATGAAAATTTTCCAAAGGTCCCCTTTTCACCATGTAGAAGGAAAAATGGCACAGGAGATACAGGAAGGAAATGTTTTCCAGGACAGGAGAATTAATTTACACCTACCTCAATGTAAAATAGGCTCTTGCACTGCAGAATTTTTTTTTCCTAGAAATAGTATCATTTATTGCAAAATAGGTAGCCATTTCCATTAAAAAATGGCTTATTGCAAATCCTTTTCTGTATTTGCAGTACCTTTTTTATTATTATTTTTTCTTTGGCTTTAGATTAAAACTGATTTGTTTATTATAAGCCATGAGAAAGTTTTGATCCTTTTCTGAAGTAGCCTAAATTATATGACCCTTGATAACTTTTTATGTCAGGGAGCATTACAGGTTATGAACAAAACCATTTTAAGAATAAGAAGCCTTATCAGAAATTATGCACAGAAATTTATTATTGCTAAAGGATAAACTTTTTTTTTTTTAAGTCTCATAATTTGTCCCTCCAAAAAACCTCCAAAAAATTCCATTTTGCCACAGGCAGAGCTTCACAAAGCAACTTCCTGCAGGTGCCACATGGCACACCAAGTAATAGGCACAAATTACAAACAGAGCAAAGGATCAGAGCACGTTGAGAGGAGGAGATGTGCAGGACCTCTGATCCACAACACACAAGATGACCAGTAGACCACAAAATTTCTAGACTCAGAGAAATTATGTAAACCAAATTTTTCCCTTTGGTAGATGGGTAATTGCATGATCTATTTCACTGATTTTACTGAGGGCTTAATATTTTTCTCTGCTAAATCAAATACTGTCATATTTATTTTTTATTACAACCACGATGATGGATCCTCTCTTGATCCATTTGTTTGGCCTCATAGTCTCCAGTTTTTGTGTGTGTTATCATGCATTTTTGAGAGCATACGAACTCTTCTTGCTAATCCCTGCTCTTTTTAATGAAGTCTATGAGGCTGGATGAAACATCTATGGAGGGCTTGGTTCTGTTAGCCACATAAAGCACCCCATTTGCAGTAAATTAGGATAATGAAGATTTATACAAATTGTTCAGTAATGTATGTTTCTGAAATTGCTGAGAAGGACATGCAGAAAATATGCATGGAAAGAATAAACACAGCGAGGAAATTCATCTGGAGTCAACAGATCATTAACAGATAATCAAACACAGATGATATATTTTTGCATATTAAATTCAGTCCTGATGTAGGAGGATCCAAATATCGCTATGGGATATGCTGCCATAAAAGGGTGGCATCTGCCCATCTGTTATCAAGAGAAGAAAGACAAATAACCTAATCAGTAGCTCAATTGCTGGGATGCATTCACTGTTCTACATGTGCACCATCCATTAGTCTGCAAGTCCCAAGTTCAGCTGATGAAAGATGTGTAGAAAAATGGTAGAAAGGAAGTGCTGAAGCATTGTCACTAATTGTATTCAGTAAAACAGATGCCCTGGAGTGAAAAATCATTCGCCATGAATAATTTCGTCACTTCAAGTAGATTATTTCTAAAGGTTATGCAGTATTCAATTAAGTTAGTCTGCATCAGAGCCAAAGGAGCCCAGACTACCATGTACCTCCACTGCAGTCCAAGACAAGGTAGATCAATGAAAAACCTGACATCCCTCGATTCATCAGAGGACCCCTCTCCATGCTGGGGGACTATTTTCGAGGAACAAACACCTGTCTCACCCTTGTCCATATCACCTACTAGAAATGTTTTCTTGTGGATGATGCCCTCCAAACCTCTCCTGAGCTTTATCTTGGTGAGTGTTAGTTGGCATGGGGCAAAATTCTATTACTATTATAACCAGTAGGATGGCCCATACAGAACTTTCACCTTTTTCTTGGTCCTCTCTTGTTTAGTCTGGTTGCTTGGGGCAACCTCCTTGAACCTTTCTAACCATACAAAAGAACAAACTAAAAGAATTATCTTTCTGATCTTTTTATTTCTCATGTTTCCTCCTGTATCCTGTGATGCAAGGTGACAGGGGGCCTATTGTAATCTCCACTAGTCTGGATGACAGTACTTTTGAAAAGAATGGTAGTGTAGTAGATCTGTTCCCTATCATGCCTAGAAGTTGCTGAGTGTTCCAATGAGAGAAAGACTTGAACTTTGGTCACACTCTTGAACATAAATTATAAAACAAAACTAAGCACAATTAAGCAAGCAAGTTGTTGGGCCTGCTTGTACTGTAATTTTGAAAATTTCAGACTCTAAGGCTTAGAGTAAACGTGTTTTTATACGTTAAGGAAAGATAAGCCCACCAAGTCTGTCTGCAGATATTGATACCAAACCTTTTGTTCTCCATTAATGGAAACCTGTAGAAAACTTTCTCCTTGCTTTCTCTCTTCCATAGTGAATGCTAGAATCTGAAATCCTACTGTCATGTTCATCAAACACGGGGACAAGGGCAGTTTTGCTTGTTATTCAGTATAAGGTCATCACTTTTTTAAGTGGTAGTTATCTACTGAGTAATTGCAAATGATCTCTTGGGAGTGGCCTTTAAAGGTCACTTTAACCCAGTGTAATGTAATTAAATGAATTACTTGGAAACATGTTTTAAAATCTCATTAACCACATTTATATCTGTCACACAGAAGTTTACTCAGATATCAATACCAAGCACATTGAAGTAAGGTCAAAGTCTTCTTAGAAATAAGTGCATGCAAAATGGTTTCTTTTTTTAATATAAGACAAGGAAATAAATTATGTCAGTTATTTTAGTTTAATCTGTACAAGTAAAAAAAATTAAACACTTTAGTTTTATGTAAAAATTAAGTAGAATGGAAAAAACCTGCATTCTATCCCCTTTTCATGTTGTTACAGTCATGAAATCTAGAGGTCTGTTGACAGGGCTGATTGCAGGTACTCCAACACACAGCAGAACTCCCTGGCTGAAGCTGGAAAATGCACTGAGGCCTGGCATAGGAAAAAGTAAGTTTTCTCTGTATTTTTAATTTTTTTTTTAATAATCCTGGTTCGTGTATCATGCAGCTTCCTTAACTAATTTTTGCCTGTATCATAACAAAAAACCATGCCACTGAATAGTTCTTGCATTGCATGGAATATACCAGACTTGAATATACATGTCTGGTATATTCAAGTTTACTGTGTTTTCTGTATGCTGGTAGACTGCAGTTGCACCTCTGTTGGACTGCAAGGTCACTGCAGAAGGTTTTGTGCAGATTGATTTCTCCAGGATGTGCCAAATGCTCTTGCTGACAATTGAAATTGTCCTCATTAATTTACATCAGAGCTTCAGACTGTGTTTGTCATGGTGTAGTCAGACCAACTGAGACAGAGAAGTGACCTGGAGCTTGCCAGAAGGAATGAGTGGTGAAAGTTACCTCAGAAATATTTATTCTGTGATTCACTCCAGCAATATGTCCCACACTCACTAGACTATTGATCCTAAGTGTGGATTTTCTTAATGCTGTATTTGTTTCCAGAGCCATGCAGGTATTTTATGTCAGGAACTCAACATTTAGTTTTGATGATGCAGGTTGTTAGCCTTTATGATTTTAAAATAAATCACGTTCACATGGCACAAAGCCGTGGCTGGTAAAACTTCCTGAATTTTAAGATATGGCAATAGTCTTGTGATCCTCTGGGACATGAAATAGGATTGTTACAGTGTTTGACACAGACATACAGTGACATCTATGAGAAAGCAATTCTCAAAACTGTTAGAGAGAGATTATGTGGAAATAAAGTAATCAGATATTCTAGGGACAGTTCCAATCACATTTGTCACACTGATGGGTAGAAATGCTGCTTTAGGTCTCTCTCTAGTTTCCAGAGAGTAAGAGAAGGATTTGTGTCAAATTTCCTGACCTGGAGTCAGCAGGAGGAGTACTGCAAGCACTGATATGTGGAAAGGTACCCTGCTTTGTCCCTAGTACAGTGAAATGGTTAAGTACTTTCTCTGCTGTAACACATTTCCCTGCTGATGAGACTTTTGCTATTGCTCTGTAGTTTTTTCCCACCAGAATTATCACCAGCTTGTAGGTAGCAGAAAGGGAACACATCTAATAAAAATATATATATAAATTAAAAGGTTCAGTCACAATCTGGGGGTTTTCGTTGCTGTTTTGATGTTTGTTTTTCTAATGTATTTAATGGCAGCTTAAAATTGATTTTTGAAATAAGTACCTATTATAAAATCACTTTGGAGAGTGGTGTTCTGTTGCTCAAAATGGCAGCTTCTATAAATAACCAATTTATGATATTTTAAAATATAGAAATTCCATTCTGTTATCTCTGGAACAGTTATTAAAACTCAAGTATACCAGGAGAGCTCAGCAAACTGGATCAGTGTACCGTGGAATGATGAAAAAACCCCAGCAAAATCAGAAAATTGTTACCTTTTTTTCCATTAGTGTGATTTTCTTGTTTGCTTTTTTCTTTTATAGCATCATATAAAGCTCCACATCCATGCTTATGATTCCAGCTTGTCATTCAGTCTCCTCCTCTCAAACACATAATGATGAAAAAGTAGAGAACCTGCAAGCTTTGACACTCCCCGAAGGAGGGACATTGGGAACAAGTGCTCCTTTTGATACCTTACGAAATGAGAAAATTAAGTGATGCAATCTTGCCCACCTTGATTTTGAGCCCAGGTTGCTTGGACTTGGATGGTCTTTTTGTGTCCCTGCCAACTCAGGATATCCTACGAACAGCTGACAAAGGATCTCCCCCTTCCTGGCAGCAGAGAGAGAAGGCTGATGTTAAAGAGGAAAGGAAGGGATGAACAGCTCTGTCCCTGGGGAGGGAGCAGAGCAGTGAACCCCGCCTGTGCAGTGCCTGGGAGTGTGTTCCGTGGGGCCCATGGGATCAGCCGTGCTCCGTGTGCCCTTGGCAAGGTCAGCAGAGCCCCTCAATCACTGCTGAAGGCAGGAGTGATATACTGCTTCCAGTTCACAGTGGCAAAAAAATTCCTAATCCTCTCTTGCCCAACCTAGTCTGAAAACTGAGACAAGCTTGGCCCTAGTCTCATCAGCACAAAGGCTTTTCCCCTGGGTTGGATGAAGCACCTTGCTGGCGTTGCACAGGGGAACAAAAGTGCTGTGTGAGCTGCTCAAGGGGAAGGACACCCACAGCTCCAGAACCATCCTGCTCCTCTGGACATTCAAGAAGAATCAGATGGCTTCAGCTCTGTTTCGAACACCCCTCCACACAAAAGTATCCACTACACATACAAACATAAAATATACATATATACACACACACACACACACATATATATATGGAAATGCTTTCAAAACTATGTTTTTCTTTAAGAAATTTAATTTGCTCATCTTCATGCTTATTTCTAGAGGTTCACTTAATAACTAAGATTAGTTTGACTCAGTCATTCTTAAAACTGCTACAAATAACTGGGGGAAAAAAATAAATTCATGACTAAATTTTTGACAGCTTGTCTTCACGCCCTGTATTTGCTGTGTGTATTGAATCTTTGAGTGTATATTTTGTTATTTAAAGGCTGCCTCTGGTTGTTTAAGCTTTTATTCTAATTCTATTGAAATTTCCTTTGTGCATGTGCTTGTACATGTGCTTATGCATCTTCACTACCTATGAAAAGAAGTTAGGTAACCAAATCTTAAATCTTAAATTATGCAACTGATGAACTGCCTGTGAATTAATGTGGCCAGGAAATAAGTGTGATTTTAGACATATACATCTAAAATAGCCTCCCAGAAAGGAGTGGAAAGAATTTATTTGCTAGTTTTGATGTGAAGTTTTAACAACTATATGAACAAAGTAGCATGATATTACTGTCTGCATCTACACATTTTCCATCCTTTCTTGAATTACTTAACCTAAACATTAAATTAGCCTCAAATTTTGTGATCTAGAGGTGCACGAGTAATTAAAAATATAAAATTTCAAATACATGACATTTAAAAATCGTATTTCATGTGCAGAAAGCCATAAAAAAGACCATGAACTTCAATTTTGCTATCTGTCTGAATGTCTACATGAAATTTAGCCTAGAAACTCCAAGGTTATTAAACCCTTGGCTCTGAAATACATTTTATATCTAGCAGATTATACTACAAAATGTCTTGTGTTCACTGGCATAATTTCTTAACTGCCAGTACCAAGAATTGACTGATGTGAAAAGCACTGATAGCACACTTAAATTTTGTTTGATATCTTACTAATTAAAGAAAAAAAATTGTGCTGAGGGAGGAAACTGCTACTGTATTTCTTCTCAGACCATCTCTCTTTCACTGAGCTAATGGAGCAATTCTGTACTTCGGTACAGCAGCAGACATTCCTGTAATTGTCTGCAGTCTCATACTAAATGCTTCACCCAATAAATAACTTTCAGCTTTAAGTCATTTCCTCCACTTCAATTCACTGTGTTCAAAGATGTAATTAAAAAGTAATGCTGATGTCTAACACGAGTTCACCCTTGCAAACAGTCATTCACCATCTGGAGGTTATGCTATACAAAGAGATTATCTAAGAAGGAAAACATACTGGTATTTGATTTTCCCTGAAAGATATAGAACTAATTTTCATTTGTTTGCTATAAATCAGGAGCAATTCCATTGTATACTCATCATAATAATATATTGATATATGTTTGTATAATAATGTGACTTGTATGACACGTATGACACTGGCTGTGCAGAAGAGATGAAAAATGAAAAGCCAGAGAAAGAAAAAAACCCAAGCCTTTATTCCTGCTCCTATAAATTATTTTCTACAGAATTATCTGTCTTGGAAAAATGATGATAAAATGAGGTAAAACTTTCTTGAGCCTGGTGTAATTTTGTAAGGCCAGCACAAAACAAAAACAAAACCAAAACCAACCAACCAAACAAAAAAACCTCAAACATTTGTCTTGCTTCATCTGATGTAAAACAATGTAGGACAGAAAGAGAATTCTTGCAAACTGTGAGTTTTATAATTGGTCTCGTGATACTTAACTCAGTCCTACAAAAAAGAAAAAAAAGAAGTCAACAAATCTCTGGTTTCTCAAGGCTTGTGAAAAGCTTGTTTTTGTTTTGTTTTGTGTTTCTATTACCTCATTCCTGATGTTAAAACAAAAACTGGTAGAATGAAAAGCACATGCTCAGAAGGCCAATAAAAGAATGGATGGTTTTAAAATATATTTATTTTTTAACCTAGATTTTTAGGTCATGGTAAAGAAAGAGAAATATGACTTTTACATGCTTTGTTCTGGCCTCACTGAAATATGGCACTGCAGAGTTAAAGCCCCTGGGGTGATTAGGTCTTAGCTGACTAGCTGGACCAACCCCACGTCTCACTGATGCCAGAACGAAAAAGCCTCTGCTGTTTCAATTCCCCTCACTCCTGCTGTGCAGCTCCATCCTTGTGTTTGCACAGATTTATCTATCCAACTTGGGAGCAAAGACTTCACCCTCTGCATTGGATTAGCTTTCTCTCACGTTAGCAAGCTGATCTGCATCACCACAGGGGCTGAGCAGGGCAAGGGGGGTGCCAGGGAAGGACTAAGAACATTTGGTTTGAACTAGGGCTAAAGTGGTAAGAAAAGGAGCTTTCTGGTTCTGAGGGTAGAAAGCCATTAGATTCAGTTGCAATAGCTAAAACCTTTACCCTGAGAAGTACAAGGCACCTGACTTCAACAAAATCAATAAATCAATAAAACCTTGATGCCTGCTGCAACAGGACACTGATATGGGCTCTCAGGGGTTTCTGACTCACTCCTCTTTAATGAGCCTTCTTAACATCTTCTTCTTCAGGTATATCCCTCAGTGAACTTGCCCATAGAGCTCCTGACCATTTTCTGTGTGGTGAGGATAATACTCTTTCTGGTGACCTTTCTACATACAGCTTTCATGGTAGCTGTAGGGTTAGTAAAACCATTTTAAGAGAAGGTTGAGGTAGGGTTCTTAGTGTTTATTTTCATTAAAATATAGTCCTACTGAAAACAAAGTATTTCCAAGTACTAAATAAGGAAATCTGAGGAAATTTGTACTCCATAAACACTTTTTCATTTTGAAACAAGAGTATTCATTCAAAGTAAAAAAAAACACAAAACAAAACAAAGCAAAAAAACCCCCAAACAAACAAACAAAAACCAAAAAAGAAAAAAACCACAAAACCACCAAAAACCAAAAAACCAAACCTAATAAAGTTGCAATAGACTTCACATGCTCCCAGACAAAAAATGTATCAGGTATAGAAGCCTTTCTTAGTTCACCTTTTAATATTTTATTTCCTCTCCTTCTTTTTCCCCTCGTAGAGAACACTCTATGGGTGTGAGATATCTTTGGAGATTGATTTTTCACTTCAAGAAATAAAAAAGGCAGAGTTGTAAATATTTGAGTGACCTTGGAAATATATTGATAAATGGAGAGCATGTACTTACAGATCACTGCTCTTTGAGGGACTATTTTCAGCTGCTGTGTGAAGTTGGGAATTGCAACCACTAAACCAGTAGCAGAGTTTCAGATCTCATTTCAAAGGCATTTAAATTAAGAACTGCCAGTTGTGACGCTTTTGTTTTTTATTATCTTGCAATTGATTGATATCTTGCTGGAGGCCACAGTACCTGCGAAACATTATGCATCTTTTGAACAATTCCAGCTGCTTCTGCTTTAAACAGCATGGTACTTAAAATGGAAAATGGCCAAAGAAAATACTATCTGTTTTTCTAATATATCATTCATTCACAGATGTATAGATACCATAGAAGTCTATTCAGAATGTACATTCAAACATATGTATATATATATAACTGGGAATATATATGTGTATATAAGGATGTTTAAAGCAACTTTGTACTGACAACAGCATTTTAGAACATATCTTAAAGCAGGTTTGTTTTTTTTTTTTTTAAGTCTGTAAAGGGATAAGGGAAAATCCTGGAAAATATACCCCAAAAGAATGTTCCTTCTATTATCACTAATCAATGCTATAGGGAAAGTGTGAGAGAATCAATCACGGGCAGTAATTGTACATATGTGTTTCCAGAATACTTGTCCATTTTTCCCAAATAATATATCCATAAAGGTCTCATTAAATTACATTATACAAAGGCCTGGGTCAAAAGGGACCTTAATGATCATGTAATTCCAACCTCACTGCTATGGGCAGGGACACCTTTCACTAGATGAAGTTGCTCCAAATTCCATCCCACCTGGCCTGAACATTCCAGGAATGGGACATTTACAACACCACTGTNGCATCCACAACCCTCCTGGGCAACTGTTCCGGTGTCTAACCACCCTCACAGTAAAGAATTTCTTTCTCATATCTAAGCTAAATATAGTCTCTTTCAATTTGGACAAATTCCCCCTTGTCCTATCACTACACGCTCTTGTAAATAATGTTTCTCCAACTTTCTTATAAGGTCCCTTCAGGTATTGGATGGCCACAATTAGGTCCCTCTGAAGCCTTCTATTTTCCAGACTAAACCATCCCAGTTGTCTCAGCCTTTCCTGGTAGGAGAGATGCTTCACCCCTCCTCTGTGCTCACTCCAGCAGCTCCCTGTCCTTCCTGTTCAGGGGACCCCAGCTCTGGATGCTGCAGGTGGGTCTCAGCAGAGCAGAGCAGAGGGGCAGAATCCCCTCCCTCCCCTGCTGCCCACGGGGCTCTGGGTGCAGCCCAGGACACGTTTGGCTCTCTGGGCTGTGAGTGCCATGGCTGGGGCATGTCCAGCCTCTCACCCACCAGCACCCCCAAGTCCTTCTGGGCAGGGCTGCTCTGGGTCTGTTCATGCCCAGCCTGTGCTGATACCAGGGGTTGTCCCTACCCTGGTGCAGCACCAGCACTTGGCCTTGTTAAACCTCATCAGACTCCCAAAGGCCACTTCTAGAGCTTGTCCAGGACCCTCTGGATGTCTTTAGAAGTGTCAACACGACCACTAGCTTGGTGTCATCTGCTAATTTGTTGAGGGTGCACTCAATTCTTGTACCTATGTCATTAATGAAGATATCAAATAACACTGGTCACCATATGGACTCCTGAGGGACACTACTTGTCACTGATGTCCCTCGGGACTCCGAGCTGTTAACCATTAACCTCTGGATGCAACCATCCAACCATTTTTGTATCCAAAAATCCACTCAGTGAAGACATCTCTCTCCAATTCAGGGAAAAGAATGTTGTGAAGGACTATGTCAAAGGCTTTACAGAAATCCAGAAAAAATGGCATTTGTAGCCCTGCCCTTGCTCACTGATGTAGTCACTCCATTGCAGATGATCATTAATTTGGTTAGGCAGCACTTGAAGTTTCACTATTAACATATACTTGAGTCTGAAGACAAACCTAATAAACACAGGGTTAGTTCAGTTCTGAATAATAAAGTTGCTCCCTTGCCAGAGAATTAATACAAGAAAAAAGCTTAATGAGCTGTACTGATTAGTGGCATTGGACTCTCTGTTAAATTAAACACAATTTTACAGTCTGCACTTCTAACCCAGAATCCACTTGGTAGCCCAAATTTTCTTGAGCCAAGAAAATGTCTTCAAGATGATTTGATTTGATTTCAAGAGCAAAAGTGGATGCCTAATGTTTACCAGATGATAATTTATTAAACAATTACGAGCAAAAAAATGATTGAAAGTTGGCTTAAGCTGTGCTCCATTCTTTGTTGAAGAATGTTTTATTGAATGGGAAAGCACTTGGAGATCATCCACTTAAAAACAGAGGTCTTGAAAGGTGGGGCTCCTCAAAGCTGAAAATTGCAGTGGTTTGAACTGCCACATATTTACACCTATGAGGACATTTCATGCTTTGATTCTGTGCCACTGCTGATTTACTGATTTTGGCTGGGATAGAGTTAATTTTCTTCAGAGAAGGTAGTATGGGGCTGTGTTTTGTGTTTGTCCTGGAAACAGTGTTGATAATAGAGGGACATTTTCATTAGTGTTGAAAGTGCTCACAAAGAGCCTTTTCTCTTCCCCATCCCACAGGATGAAGTGACAGATAAAAAGGAGTGACATGGGAGGACATTGTGGTCAAATTAAAAATGTTTGCATTAAAGTAATCTCAACTTAGTTACATTGTATTGCAAAATGTTCTTTGACCAATGCTTCAAGGAAGTTCATGGCAAGAATTCAGAGCTGAGCACTGACCCATTTAATATCCCCTCTCTGCACTAATCTCTTGTTAAAATTAGGCTGATTCTCTAATCAGCTCTATCTGTTAAAACAATGATGCTGCCAATGGATGTGACATTAGATTTCAGGCTTAATTATACATTGAAGTTTTAGTTGAAAGTTATGAATAGTCTTGCATAAACGAGTCTTGCCAGCTCCTTCATGTAACTGGAAAGCTTCGTCTCAAAGATCAAGATCTTGTAGATGAGGTCTCTTCACAAAGTTATTTCGTTTTATGTAGAATTGTCTTTTGGGGACAGTGGGGAGCCAACTGAAAGACTTCTATTGGGTAAATAAGATTAAAAAAGGGTTAATTCTGCTGCTTGTGAACACATAGTGGTAAGGCTGAAGCAATCAATTTTGCCTTAACAAGCTGTCTTTGATATCTATTTTTAGTTCTGCCCCATCGGTGAAGTAGATAGAAACACACTTAGAAATGTTTCCTGCATGTATAAGGTAAATATCAGTCCTGTGAGGACCTGTTTGGAGTTGGATGGAAAGTTTATACATACTGTGCCTGTGCAATTATTTTTTTAATACATTTTGAAAGATTAGCTAAAAATGAAATATCAACAAAAAACTTATGTGGAATTTTCCATCCCTTTTTGCCAGCTCTTCTAGTCAGTTTTGTTGATAGAAATATATGAAAGTAAAAAACAGTCTCTTTGGTCTCTTGGAACAGGTATGTGAGTGAGTGAGATCCGTGTTACGTGACTGGCATGGACCTCTCTGACCCTCATGGCACATGCACTGGAGGGATGCTGTGTGCATACATACTCACATGGGTGGGCATGTGAGCTGTCAAACATCTTGATGTCTAGATGACTGCACAGCCCTACAGTCAGCAACCAAACCAAGCTGGTATGAGAAGACACACCCGGGTGCAGAAAGAGGCAGATTTCTCCATATGGCAAGATAGTGAAGAATAGAGAGAGGCTGGAGACTGATGAGATGTGAAGAGTGAGGAGAGCTGAAATATCAGAATGCTAATGGGACAGATAAAGAGCCTACAGAACGCAGACAAGCAAAGGCCTCCATTAGTGGGAGGGAAAAATGTCTTAGAGCCCTAACTTGTCAAAAACAGATTTACCCAAGCATGCCTTCTCTTCATTTTTTAAATGCATTTTTGCTTTCCTATACCATATGGAACAGTGGCAATAGAGAGCTATCTAGAAATACATTGTGTGCTTTATATAGAAACCCATGTTTGTAGCTTCTGCCAATGTTAGAATTCTGGGATTGGAATAATCACTCCACTGCAATGGTTTTCACATGGTGATCTAGTGTCATCTTCTGTCAGCCACTTATACCAGAGAGCAAATATAAAACATAGACAAAAGTACACACATATCTTTTTCACAACATCAACCAAACTTCTTGCCAAGGTTTAATCCCAGCTGGCAAATCAGCCCCATACAGTTGCTTGCTCTCTCCCTCTTGGAGGAAGAGAGGAGAGAGCCAGAAATGTAAAGCTAAAATATCATTAATGGGCTGAGATAAAGAGAGTTTAATAGATAAATCAAAAAGTACGTACTCAAGCAAAGCAAAACCACAGATTCAGCCACCACTCCTCACAGAGAGGTAGGTTTTAAGCCATCCGCAGGGTAGCAGAACTCCATCACATGGAAGATGTATTTTATGTTGTATTGTGCTATTTGAAAATTTTCAGATTGTTCATATCCTTCTGAAACTGCATTATATTCAGGACCAGTAAGCTGGTTTTATCAAAGTTACACAAATTCCAAACTTCACTGACCTTCCTGCTAGATTTGTAACATTTCAGTATGGTAGTAAGTCAAACTGCCAGCTCAGTTGGTAACAAAGATGAGTAACATTTCTGCTAAACATAGCACCCTGCTGTTTTGATCAAGAAATTAGGCTTATACTTAGGTCATATACTAAGTCTTTTACCCTCTCTGTCTGCATTATCTAAGGCATGTCTTTGCTAGTGCCTTGTTTAAGGTATCTGAGTTGAAAATGCATTCTATTATCAAAATAAAGATGAAAACAGTTTCTACTGTCTTTGTGACCAGATACACTTTTTGCAAGAATGGAGGTGGTTTAAAATTTCTTTTTAGCGTGATGAAAAGGATCTAAAGGACTGAAGAAAGTTTTGCTTGTGAGTCTTACCCACAACAATCTTGGAAACACTGCCAAGGTAATGTAATGTTTATGTGTATTAGGTACCATCTTCTGATACAACTGGAGCTTCAAGTAGCCAGAATGCCCCCAACCTATATAAAGACCTTGTCTAAGCTTTTAGAAATTCACTGGCTAGCCACTGTCCTGAGGGGCTGAAAAAAAATGTAGACTGAATAAGTCCCTACAATTTTTTAAGGCCTTTGGTTTGTGTACAGTAACTCTTTGCCTCGAACAGATTTTATACCTTTTGTTTCTAGTATTTAGATGCAAGATTGCCTGTAACTAAATAAACTCCAATATGATATTCTTTGCTAACTGGTCTCAAGTAACTCTGAATTCTCTCAGTTCGTTTTCAAAGCCTTCATTTGTTTCCAGGTTTATGATGGAAGGGTGGCACTTTGTTTGAGTATTACTAATATATGTTTGTTCATATAAATATATGTATACAGCTTTTATCCCTCAGTAAGATAGTATTCTTTTCGGGGCTTCAAAATGTATTATCATAATCTTCCAACTTTAGATAATGAAATAAATTAATGAATCCCCAGTAATTAATAATTGAAGTCCCAACGTGCAAAGGTAAAGAGTCTACATATCATTATCCTTTCTTCATTGCTGAGGTGACAAACAACAGCCATCGTGGATGGCAGCATGTATCAGTCTCCTTAGAGGGGAGGTATATCCAAATACCTCTCACAATCTGCAATGTTCTTTTTAGATAATGTAGTTTAGTTATACCTTCTGGTGGTTTTCACCTGAAAGGAGAACATTTGATTCTTTAATACGGAAATAGGAGTCTTCAGCCCTTAACAGGGAGACAGACAGAAACTGTGATCAATTCTCACATCTCTTTCTCAGCAGATCTGGTGCTCAGTTTTTATTATCACTGGGGAGAGAGGGGGAATCAGGAGCTGTCTTCAGGGTCTGTGGTTTAAAAGTACCCTGTCTGATCCAGGTTTGCTATCTAGTGTTGTGTTTAAGAAGCACTGATATTTGGGAATTATGTGCAGAATACGCCAAAGCACAAGCAGGTAAAATCTCACTGCCTGAGTATTCAAACACCTACCCACTACGCTTTAACAGAGGGCCAAAGGGCCACCTTAACATTGTAAAAATCCAGGTAGTATAAGGAATAGTCATGCAAAGTCAAACAGCCTTCCAAAGGCTGTCAATATCTGGAGATAAGGGGTCTGTGGCTATGAACTCTGGGCATGGTCAGAGAGCCCTGGGAGAAGGAGCCCTGGGAGAAGGAATGAGAACTACTGTTTTTGTTGTGCTTCACAGACTTGCAAGGGCTGGGGGGTGGAGGGAGGGAGCAGAAGGGTTGTCCTATGAGTTGTATTTTATTTTATTTTTAACGGGAAATTGATAGGCTTTGAAAAGTTTAGTTTGTCTACTTTCCAGGCAGTTAAACTTTCCCATGGTCCAGTGTTACATTTCAGTGCATTTGAAGTTCTTGTTTTGTTTTGCCTGAGGAAGTCACTGATCTGTGAGGCTGCACCAACAGAATGCAAATATTCATCTGCTTTAGTTTTTGAGGTGTCACAGAGTGGCTGATTCACTTTCCTAAGTGAGTATTTGATATGTCTGTTTTAATGATGACAGGCTTCTTGTGGCTTTTCTCTAGAGAGAAGGAGAAGACTTTAGGCATTAATTCTCCAAGGATTAGTTAATTTTCACTTTGACCTCTGTGGTGCTTAGACAAACAAACTCTTTATTTTTGGAGTCTAGAAGCAGATTAGCATGTTCATTAGAGTCTAGCTAAGTCTTTTAGGCCATCATCTTAATTTTCACTAAAAGCTGTTGCCATAACAGGGGTTTATGCACAGGTGTATAGTTTGGGACAGGCTCCTGAAGAGTCAGGGCACCCTATATTGCGAAAAGCAGGGCTTCACATCTGCTGTGTGTTTAGGAAAAATCTGTGAACTTTCATGTGTTTCCAAGCACAGAATGAAGGAGAGAAGCCAGAGGATTTGAACCCTGTCACAGCATGCTGCAGCCAGAGTTGTTTCAGAAAGGATATAGATAATAGCAAGGCAAAATCCTCTATAAGGTGGTGAGAATGGTGGTACAGAGCAACATTCATCACTTTTTAATTGGTTTAATAGAATAATACACAATATTTCTGTAAGGAAATATTTCATGTTTAAAATTGGGGCTGTGGGAACTCAGTGGGGGGAAATATGCCTGGCAAGAAACTTTTATTTGTTCTGATTTTGCTTTCTCTTTTTTCAAGAAATTAAAAATATTTTTCAACTTTGTGAAGTTCAGTACAGCCAAAAAAAAAGCCCACAGAGAATAGAGGTGCCAAATAAAAATGTCAAAACTGTGGGTTATGGAGCTAAAGAGTGTACCTTAGTATTTTTGTCTTTGCAGTAGATCACATAGAGTAGAAGGGTGTGAGCCTTACAAGCCATGACCTTCAAGCTTGCTTGATAGTTCATTTTATTTCTAGCAAAAATCAGGAACTGATTATTGGTGAATGGATTTTTCAAAATAATGGCCTAATTCCACTGAATTCTTGCTGTGTTGAGCATTTTCCCATGACAAGCCTTAATTTGATTACATCATTCAAATTATCAAACCCTATTAAACACTGAGTCTTTTCCAAACAAGAATGCTGGATGTAGAATAATCTGATAGTTTCTTTCTCATGACTTCAAGGATGTCTGAATTTTAAAAATCCATTCATAGGTTTTGTAACAATAGGGATAATGGTTTTAAGCTAAATAGGGTAATTCCAAACTAGAAATTAGAATTTTTAAATTTTTTAAATTTTTTTAATTTTTTTATTATGAGAGTGGTGAAACACTGGTACTGGTTGCTCAGAGAGGTTCTGGATGCCTCATCACTGAAAACATTGAAGGCCAGGCTGCAGTGAGCTCTGAGCAACCTGCTCTGCTTGAAGATGTCCCAGCTGATTGCCAGGAACTTGGACTAGAGGACCTTTACTTGTCCCTTCCAACCCAAACCATTATGTAATTCTTCAATTTTTCCTACTGTTAGAATCAAGTTGCAGAAGCCAACATATTTCAGAAAGACAGGTATAGTATAAATGTCATCCTGCATTTTCTTTTTATTAAATGGGGGAAGAGGAAAGAATAGAAACAGAGGTTTTGTTCAAAGACACAAAACTAATCAAGAATGGGATCATGTAAGTGTCCTGAATCCCACAGCCTAAGAATGTTATTGCGTGTAAGTACTGGAATTGATAGATATTTCTTGGAAAGTGACAAAGAGTTTGTGGGTGTATGCTTGCAGTAATTACAGCTGCAGAAAAAGCACTGGTATCCACCTTGAATGTGCCTCACTCAACATATATGAATTTACCTTCCCAGATAACAGAGCGATATGAAAAATTTGTTTCCTTGACAATTCTTTCCATTGGTTAAAGGCTTATAGGAGTATGATGGAAAACCCCTGCAGGATTCTGAAGTGACATGAGCAAAAATGATGGATTTAGAGAGCAGTGGTGGAATGCACCCTACCCGAGGCAGCTCTCTGGCCATGCTACCTTGAGCATCTGAGACTTAAACTGGCCTTTGAAGCTCCTTGGCCTATAGTTCACAACACAGCAAATAGTCTGGTCAGTGAGACAGAGTCACACCTGCTTATCCCTGCAGCTGTCCATGCTGAATTACAGGATTACAGGGATTAGAGAATTACAGGAATGCAGCCAATTGAAATCTCTCTCTTTCTGTCGAGGTCACCACATTGACTACAATGAAAGATTTTTGGCTTTAAGACAACAGTCTCCCACAGCAGGAGGGAGATGGAATGAAAATAGGATGAAAGTCAAAATCTCACAGTCATAATATGGTCTCGTAGTTTCTCGTCTCCTAAATCCAGGCCTATCTAGGAAAATATTCTTATTCTGATACATAAAAATGCAAACTAATGAGAGCTAGGTAAGGTGGTGCAACTTAATTTCGTTTTATAAAAGGTATTGTAATGACATCTTTCATTATCTTCAAATGCCTTTAGATGAACCACAGTTCAGATTTTTACAGTTCAGATATTTACAACTTTGGAAAACACAAATGAATCAGAACCCAGAAAAAATCTTTCAGAAAAACATTCCCATAACTATGGCATCAAAAGATTTTTTAAGAATTGATTGATCATGGCAGGTCCAGAATAAGTCAGAAGTGTGTGTTTTGTTCTTGTACATAACTCACTGTGCAAGTACAGAGCAGCATGTGCTCAGTGTATGTTGCGGTTTCCCCACATCTGACTGTTGATAAATAGCTCAATTCCAACAAATCCTCAGAGATCCATCACTTACCACAGATGAGCATTTTTTAAAAAAGCAGGAAATAAGAGTGGAATTTAGGACACATTTATTTAAAATGTTACCTGCTAGGACACTTTAATCATCTTCAAAATAATTATTTGGCAAAAAAATTCTTATTTGATATTTGAGTTTTTTCTTTATCTCTGCAAGTAGAATATTATGACAAGCATATTCACAAGAGGTAGCATGAGTTTGTCAAAGAGACTGATACTTAGTTGCAGCCTTTCTTGAGCCATTTTTTGAAAGGACATTTCTGCTAGAGGAATAGACTCTGTGTTGCTTTTTTTATTAAAATAAAAATCTGGCTCATGGAACCTGGTGCTTGCTTAATGCTTAGTATGTCTTCCTAACAGTAGATTAAAAATAACAGAACTTGGCTTTATGTATAGAAATACAAATTGCCATCATGGAAGGGAATCTTTCTGCTTTGGCACTGGTATTTCGATTAGATTTTTTTGTAAGTAAGGTGTTACTTGTTTGGGGTTTTGTTGTTTGGGGGTTTTTTAATCACAATATGAAACTCAAAAAGGCATTGGCCTTTAATTTTAAGTGAAGGAACTGAAATGTAAATGGTGATACCAACTAAATGCTGCAAGCTGTCTGCTAAGTGGAGGCCAGAACTTCATTATCAGGGTTCTAAAATTAGACATATATGTTTTCATTTCTGTTTTGGCATTTTCATAAGCATACTCACAATTCAAAATGTTGAGAACCTCCTGACTGCACTAAGAAAAATTTAAGTTTCATTTCTAAATATCAGTGTTTTCCTGCTAAAATATAGCTGTCCTGTCCTTGCCATCTGCAGACAGAAAAGTAACGTAGATGATATCTTGGCACTATTTCAAAATAAATGTATTTTGCTGTCAGAAGCATTCAGCTGTACTCATACAATCCATTGCCTCTGTCACATATGCATGAGTCCTGTATCAAATGTTTTGAATCTAACTTTTTCTCACAGGATTAGAGCCTGAAACAAAATAGAATTTACATTGTGTACTTGGAGAAGGGATCATATTCTTTTTCACCATCAGAAAATTTGAGCAAAAACCCCAATGAATTTTTTCTGATCTCCCACAAAATTACTATTTAAAAATCTAACCCCTTCATAATAAGTTGACTTAATTAAATTATATCAGCATCCTCTAAGGCAAAAGAGGCATAATATGACAATAGTAAAGTTAAAAATATTGTTGAAGTACATTTCGGTCAAATAAGGAAGTTAAAGAACTGCTGCAATACCCTGGACTTTCACATTTGTTATTAAATACAACAGAATCAACAGTCAAGTAGGATGAAGAGAAACCAAACCTTTCTTCTCTTAACTTATAATGCTCTAGTTTTGAAATGAGACTGCATTTTGCTAAGTTTAGCAAGTCAACATTTCTGTTTCTCTTCTATAGAAAGTTCTGGGAAAAGGCTACGCAAGTGTCCTGATTTCCAAATTCACGAATAGTTACAGGCATGGAACATGGCTCTTTATGTCATCAGTTTCCTCGTTTGGCCTACCACCAGCTAAATCACAGATATAGTTTACTTTTCAGTAATAATTTTCCACTCACTTTTTGGGAAGAGATGCCAAAGAAACAGCATGAGACTGGTGATCATGGGGGCCAGGAGGTAATGAAGGTGCACATGCAATGTCAGCAAGAGGAGTGTACAATGTCTAACTTGGAGGACCATGTTTCCTTGAGTTCCTGAGCATCAAAGCCAAATGGGCTTCATCAGGTGAGTCAAGCAGATCTGACCACCTAACTGTCCCAAATTGCCTTTCAGAGGGTTCAATCCATTGAAGAATCTTGATATCTACATCCTATCTACATACCTCACTGGAGGTTTGTTAAGGGAGTGATGAATATCACTGGTTTTGAAACCTTCCAATGTTTCTAATATCCCTCAAGGGCACTTTGATAAAGATGCACAGGAGGTATTTTAGGGTGGCAAAGGAAATTGCTTCATTTCAAACCAGAGCCTTCAAAGACTTCTCACTTGGTATGTGTCTCATGGGCAATATTCCACATGGCTGAATATGTAGAATCCACCAGGTTTGACACAGCTGTAACAATCAACTTCAATAAGGATGAAGTATTTCAATTGGTACATCTTTTTACTGTCTCCTTGTCTTGTATCTTCTCATCATGTCAAGCAAATGTTAGATTTCTAAATAAAATATTATAAAATAAGAGACAATATTAGTCATGTTCATGCTGAGAAAATAGTCATTAGAAGTCACCTTTTATTTTTTCAAATCATTTATTTCATTATTTTTGAACAGCCCAATAAATTACTATCAGGGAATTGAATTTTGGCTTGGAAACAATGACCTTGCAGGCCACTCTACATAAATTAAGGCTTGAGAGTAATTTTGAAGCCTGGTCTGCTGTGCTCAGATTATACCTCTGATCAGGAGATAACCATGCAGATGTTTTAAGCAAATAAAAGAGAATAGTGGAAAATCTCTGCTTGATTCATGGCAATAGTAACAGATTGCACTACTAATAAAGCAGGATGTTTTGGAACTCAGTGAGTTGTTCCTGAGACATATGTGAGTTTGGAGAACAGCAGAAGTAGGAGGGGTGTAAGAAGATAAAATGGGTCGTGTAAAAGCATAAGAGAGTCTTTAAAGTATGAAATAGGTTGTATCTCTTCTGTTTCTATTGTATGGCACACAATACTTTAAGGAGGTGGCTGAGCATTGGACTGGAAGGTATTTATGCTGTGAGAGTCTCCTCCTACCTGATAGGGAATATTCATGTCACTGTGTGAGGAGGGGGACCCGCCACAGTCCAGAGCATTAGAGATGTTACTAACACTGTTTACAGTCTGACTAGAGTCCAAAACAGTATGAGTTCATTCTACAAATACGTTGGATAGAAGTAAATTAAAATCCAAGAGGATCACCTTCTGGTCTCTTCCCAGAGCAGAGAATGTTCCCTACAGTTTTGTCAAATGATCTTTATTTTCAGAATATATAGACCTCATTCTCCCACATTGTAGAAGATCATGTAACTTATTTTCAGGGAGTGGTAACATTTTGTTGTTCATAAATGGGTCCCCAGTACAGAAGAAATGTTCGTGTGATGTGTCTGCTCTTGTATAGTGAAACATTTCTGCCTCAAGCTGTGCTTTAGCAGGGTGAAATATTATAGCAATAAAACTCACTAGATATGTTCCCACACGTTATGGAAACCTTTAAGTGGAGCATGGGCATTGTGAAGATATTTCCATATAGTTCCCAGAATAGAACCCAAGATATTAATAGAGAAATAGCAAACATATACTCTTCATTTCACATTTCAAGGGTTTTTCTGCAATTATGATCAGAAAGCATGTAATTCAAAATATTCTGATTTGTGTCGTTCTCCATATTTAGTGTTTGATTTTTATAAACTCACATCTGGTTATATTTGAACTGTGAGATCAGCCTTGGCATTATGATGTGGAACATGGAAAACAACATCTACTGGTCTGGGAGAACAGAAGCATTTAATTCCAGTTTCCCATCACCAACCAGGAAAAGCAAAGTTAGGATGCATGGGTTCTGTCAGGAGTGAATGACCAATGGTTTCAAATAGGTAGAGAAATTCCCTGGGATGAATCTGGGGTATGTTTCCTTTGCCTTTAGAAGAAAGCAACAAAACCAGCTTTTGTTCTTATCTCTTCCAAGTTCAAGCTCATAAAAGGGAAGTTACAGAAGAGTAGTTGACAGGGTCTGTGGTATCTACCCATTCAGATGGATTTGGGATCTGGGAGTTTTTACTGTAACTGTTGATTTTGTGATGCTCTGCTATGCTGGCATGTCTGGCATGTCACAGATAATCGTATACCCTAGGGGAATAGAAAATGCATAAATGTTGGTTGTAGCAGTTTAGACATGGTTTTTTAACTGCTCAAATTCCTCTGGATAGTGTGTGTTCCATCTTGCCGTGTAGGATGTTACTGTATATCATCTGTCAAGACAGCACCAAGAGGAATTATTTTAGCTTTTAAGCTAGTTATAAATTTAGAAGCTGCTAGATATCAGAAGTACTTTTATCGTTGTTGTTGTTGCTGTTGCTTTTTTTTTTTTTTTTAAAGTAATTGCCTCCTAAGGGACAGTTTAAAGAAGCTCTCTGGAAGAAATTAAGCTTGTCTTAGCACACTTATCCAAAGACACTGTGAGTTCTGCAGCTGGTAGTTACTACCATCAATGAAAAACTGGAGGACAAGTTACCAAGTGTATAAAGCTGATCCTTGAAGTAAATTTTTTGTCTTTGGTTGAAATTATCATTATGAAAGCAAATCTGGAAGTTTGATTTGGCAACAGTCTCAAAGAAGTAATCTGTCTAGACACAAAAGTTCAGATTCTGTTTTCATTAAGTAAGAAAAATAGGGACTGAGACAAACACACACTTGTTTGCCTACATATTAGTGAAAGTTTAGGTCTCCCAAAGATGTATTTTTCATTTGAGATTAAAAGGCAACCATGTAATCCATAATATAGACGTTAGTCACTGTACAACTTATCCTATCACACTGCTGTCTTTACTGCTTAGTTAAAATCAATCCTGAATGGAAAGATGGGAACTGAACTTGAGCGCTCGATGTTCCATTGGTGGAATGGGAAGGGATTACCTGAAGGAGAATTCACAGCCACATAGCTGTCTTTTTTACTGGAAGAGTTTGCCCCTTCTTGATCTGTTCAGCCCAGAGTTCACAAATTCTCTGGAGCTGTTGCAGGACAAATTCCTTGTTTAACTGTTAATGGGTGTAAGATATGGCATCTTCCCATGGTTAGACAATGCCCCATTTTGCCTCTCAGTGAGCTCTCCTTTATTGAAGCTTCCATCATATCTTGGTTATTTTACTGCGTTGGGATGCACTGCAGGAAGACCTTCCAGCTTCCTGTAGGAAGCTCAGGGCAATCACGAAGGTTTCATCATAGGTTCTGTAGGTTTATAGTTGGGTTACTAAAAAAATACTTGCCTTCTTCTTCTTGAGTAAGGACACATTCAATAAAGTCTAGAAGAATCATTTATCTTAAAAAAAAATAGATATGCTAATGACAAACATACAACAAAATATCACTAGAAAATAATAATTTCCAGTAGGTAATCATCCTCAATGAAGAGAATGTTTTTTCAAATATATTTATTGGGAATTTCCCATGTTGTGACCTATGTCCATTTCCCATCTTTTCACCATGCACATCTGAGAAGACTCAACTCAATCTCCTCTGTAATGACCTGAAGACGGAAATTAGATTAGTCCAGTTTGAACAAACCCAGCTGTTTCTCTTAGGCTTTTCTTGTCATGAAATGAGGCAGAATGGGGTGTATTGGGAAGGTCCCTGTACATGTGATGAGGAGTGAGATTCTCTGGGCACAAATCATAAAACACAAAAATATCTACCTAGGTGCTGACAGAATTTGCTATAAATAATAATTCAAATGAATTGTTATTTATAGCATTTAAACATTTATAACATTTTTATAGTTTAATAACATATAACATTTATTATTTATAATTTGGTGATAGCAGTATGTAAGACCTCAACTTCTCCTTGCCTTTCAGACACTGAATTTGTTTATGCAAGTGACTTTGGTGATAAAACAAATAAAAATGTAAATATGAGCAAATAATATTGATAGAAGTGGCAGGTGAATGACTGTATCAAACTACAATAGCAAATCTCTGAATATTTTAAAAAGTCTCTTTCCATGCTGGAAATTATCAGGTAAGACTGTCCTGAAGCATGGGCTCCATTCAAGTGATTCCCAGTTGATTATGACAGCAAATGCCACAAAAGTATGGTGGCAGCTTTGGGAACAGGAATACGTTAGAGATGAGACTCAGTGATGAGGCTCTTTCCAAAGTAGTTGAATTTGTGGGTCATTTGTATTCCAAGCAATGAAAAAATATGTTTCTTGCCCTGAACTATAGAGCAGCCCTCCTGTGTTGAGCTTGTTTACGTGGATCATGCATGTTGGAATGGATTTTGCCCTTAGATCCTGAGTCGCTTTAACAGATGTTCTGTTGATTCTGAACAATGAGAACTGCCAAAGCAGAGAAAAGCTATGAGAAAACAGCTAAAAATTTACATTATGTGCCATAAATTGTAGAAAAATCAAAGTATGAAAAACGTAAATATTTAGAATTTTGCTCACTATATTTTAAAAGGTCTTTTCAATGATTAAGAGTTTTTAGGGCAAAATAGACCAGTTTACTTAAAGAAAAATATTTAATCCGTCAAATTGATTTTAAGATTTTATTTTAAATCCTTTTGAGTGATAAGACTTCTCTGATGATAGCTATATCTTGAGAAACAGCAGGCACTAAAAACTTGCTTGAAGATAAATATAAAAAGTTAGAAAATTGGGATAAGCTTCCTAATGCTTGATTCTTTTTTAGAATGAAAAAGTTCCAAACAACATAAATGTTAATTTATACTGATCATAACCAACTTTTAAAAACCTCTGTTTTCAATAAATATTTCCACCACCAAATCCAAACAAGTTCTTTATATTTGAGATAATATGTCAGGCTCTGCTCCAATGTAAATTCACTCAAGTGAGAAGCCTTCAGTATAGCGGCTGAGCCAGGAATTATGATATTTAACTCTCAGGCATTATATAACATCAAAAGAAATACCTGGATTCTTCTACAAAGGCCTTGTTTAATAAAATATATATGTGTTTGATGAAATATTTTATGACTCAAGAACACACTTTGGATTTGGAGGAATATTTGGAAGATTTTTTTTATTGGTTTAAATGCGTACATGACTGACATAAATTACTATAATAAATGTTCCATCATATCCCCTCTGGTTACAGGGGAAAGAAGTTCCTCTGCTTCATTACATAACAAAGTTGGATAGTCAGTCATGGATGTTAGAACAGTTCCCAGTACTGGTGCAGGGACATTCAGTACTGTGCTGCCTTCAATGGCTTTAGGGCAAAGTTTGGCATTTTTGGACTGCAAGAAGCAACCTCATTTATTCTCTTCCACAATTACTGATATGCAACTTTCATATAAGGTATTACTGGCAATAAAGGGTTTGCCTTAAGAGGTGCCGAGCTTCCTGGACTTGTTTTAGCCATGTGCCTACAGTCAAGGGGAGGAGTAGACTCACTGCCTTCAGCTTAACTATCCTGATGAGTAGAACAGCACATCCACAGCCCTCAGGTAACTTGAACAAATTAGATCTCCAATAAAATGATTATGAGCAATCAGGAAGACAGCTGAAGGGGAAGCAGGAAATAAGCTGCTCTTGGGCTGATGTAGAGTGGGGCTGGATGTAGCTGTGATCTGACAAGAAGGGACTGGTAAACTGATACAACCACACAGTGTGAGTGGTGAATCCAAATATGAAGTTGTTTCTGTCTGAATACATGATGACAAAGAAGAAAAGCTCACATTGATGGGAAAGAAAATGGGTTGACAGACACTCCTGTGACAGATGATGGAGTGCTGACAGCTCACTTTTTATCTGCATTTCATTAATATACACTCTGCTGAAAAGGAAAGTGTGTTTACAGTTTTATATCCACAGAATAATTTACTGCAAAATTAAATGAGAATAAAACTTGACTAGCTTCCCTGGTATTCAGGACACATTTGATTTCTGGGGTGTTGGCTCATTTTTTTCACAGGAGAAGAGCTTGCACAAAAGACTGGATGTGTATTATAAGAATGGTAAACACACAAATGATAAAAGATGTAGTCTCACACAGCTACACAGCTTGCCCAGTTGGTTCAAGCTGTTGAAAAGTAACATGACAACAACAAAAAGGAATGAAATCAACACCTTAACATGGTTTGAGATGCAGCTGTTGAGTACTATTGCTGACATGCAAGGAGGGTGCGGCAGTCCAGGCTTAGCTTGGCTTACCAGAGTAAGCTCCTGAATTGGCAACAAACATGGTCCAGATATTAAATATTCTCAGCATCATGAAAAAGAGTTGGATTTCAGAAATGTATTCAGTTGTACACTGAATTAATAATGCACAGTAACTGAGAAAATATGTCTATCATGCCTTATAACTGACACCAGAATTCAACAAACAATATAAAGAATTTCTAATTAGCTACTTTTTTGATGAAATCACAGTGCTTGATGTGGCTGGAAGCTAAAATTTCCATTCTGTGGGTAATTTGTTCCATTTAAATTAGAACAGATAGTGAAGCTTTCCAGTGAAACAAAATATTTCGAAGATTAAAATTCATGCTTCATGGAGTATTTGATGTTGATGATATTAGATGATGATGACGATGATGATGATGATGACGATGATGATGGTGACATTCAGAAAAAGCTGTTCATTTTTCAGATGAATTAAATTATGTGGGGGGTTTTTTGCAATATTAAAACAATAAAAATATTAACTGATAGTTAATTTGAAATACTTATATTGTCAGACTTACACATTTTCCTCTACTAAAAGGAGCAATATTATTGTGATGTGATCAGACTAAAAATATCTACCAGCATGTAATGTTTAGTTTTCAATGAAACTGTATTTTCCTATGGGCAGAAACTCTTTCACTGAATTTCTGATCATCTATCCATAACAGAAAGCCCCTGGAGGATTCAGCAGATTCTGTGCCCTGCTGCAGACACTGCCAGAGGGAGCAATCCTCTAAAACAAGGTATTTAATTGTCTTCCAGTAGCTATTTTATTGTTACCTTATAGTGCTTATTTTACATTGAAACTCTCCTGATTATATTGCTTGGTTAAAGTTGTGGATTTCTGCAGGAAAGATAATAAAACACTAACTTAGTGGTCTAAGTTACAAAACTCAAAAAATTACCTTATTTAAAACTGGGAATACATAAATAGCAATTCACAAGTGTAACAGATCACAAACCAGAATATCTCTAGTGAAAGAAAACAGTGGAGAAAAGACATGAAATGACCATGTTATAATACTTTTAGTCCTATAAAATTTTTTTGAATTTTTTATCCCAAACTAGTGAGAACAGAGAGGCATTTCAGGACCTCAACAAGAGTACTCCATTCCCATTCAGGCTTTGCTTTTAAGGCAATATATGATAACCAGGTGGGGACTCCCAAGGAGATCCTGCACGCCTCATGAGTTACCAAAAGAATCCTGAACTATGAGTAAAAAATTGAAGAAAGTAGGATTCCCTACTGCAGGGAAGAGAAGACTGAGAAAAAATATAAATTTATTAATGCAGAAGATTGTGAAAGGAGACACAGGAGAGGCAAAAGATCCGGTTCCCAGTACCTTTTAGGACCTATCTGATGTGGTAGGCACGAACTGCAGCAAAGGAGATTCATAATGCATGCTGGGAAAAAGTTTTGGAGACCAGAGCAAAGCAATGGAAATATTTTTGTAAGAAAACTGCAGAGATTTCTTGATTGAATCTTTGTGAGAACATGTTGGGCAGATATCTGGCCAGATGCCATGGGCAGGACCAGGCAATCTCTACAGAACCCTTCTGTTCCTTGTCTCTGTCTGTAAATCTGTGATTCCAAACTACAGGTGTGGCTTCTCCTCTCCCACAGAATGACCAGCGCCCCGAGGTCCTTCTCATTCTGTGTTCTCAGTCTAACTCTTCTGTCTCCTAGAAAACCAGACAATGCACAGTCAGAGGCAGGTTTTAATAGAGAAATCAGTTTTAGAGGGCACGTGAAAGAAAATGTGAAGGTATGAGAGAGCAAAGGGAGAGGACAGTGTCAGCTTGGAAGCTGCAGCACCAGCAGGAGCATTCGGGCAGATCACTGAGCATAGCTGCAGCCAGTATATCTCTGCAGCTTTCATGAGCTGCTAGTACTGCTCATGCTTCTATTTGTGCTCTGACCCAAACTGGAGGGCAAATGGCCACCACTTCTCTTTGGGCTTTACCACTGCAAAATGCCAACTCATGTCCACATAGCTAACGGTGTGCGGAAAGGGGGTGTGTGTCTGGGCTTCCCCAAGGTTTTGCTCTGGACATGCTCTGCCCCTGTATCTCTATTAAAAACTGGTTGCTGGAGCCAGAATTGTCATTAGTTGTAGGGTATTTTTTCCCAGTTTAAGTGGACAGTAAATTTTTATCCAGGCATTTCATCATCTGTAAAATTCCTAACATCAAGAGATGTATAAAATATTGTTACTCTTAGATTGGGTACCTCAGTGTGAGCTGGGTTGTAGCTTTGGTTTTAGAAGGCTGGAATTTTAGGCGAGTTATATACATGTTTACCTCAGTTTCACGTGGTTTTCTCTACTATGCACTGACACTGTAAATCAAATAGAAGAAACTTTACAAAATATTCTACAGTGCGTAAGAAAGTTCCACACAGGATCATTTTTTAAATTTTAATACTCAGAATATGTCCTTTTAAGCAAGGAGGCAAGATTTTGTGTGAGAAGGAATGCTTTGTTTTCCCTTCATAATGCTCATATGATCATTTCAAGATGAAGATTTCTACTTAATACTCCCTAATTAGATAGACAGACTCTTTAAAAACTGTTAGAACCACAACAGGAATGTCAAGATGCTCAGATGGTGAAAGTGGATATTTCTAAAATTTGAGAAAGTCATGTGTTGTAGAAGGGCAAATTTGATTATTAACAGAGTAATTATGTGATATGCAATACCCACAGTCTCATAAAAAGAGCTGGATAACTACTGAAGAAAATTCCTGTAGTCACTCCTCTGTATTCCAGGAAGCCTGGATATTGGTCCAGAATCACAATGGAAACAAACATCTCTATAAATATTAAGAGCCAAAAAATGTGTATATTTGTTCCTTTAAAGCATCTGATTTTTATGCCAATATTTTGGAAATTACCAAACGAATTAATTCAGGTGGAGATTATGCCAAAAAAATGATTTGGTAGCAAAAAGGAAGGAAAAATATTTAAGACTGCCAAATAGATATAGCAGAAAAAATTTGCTAGACTGGTAAATGACTGTTTGCCCCATCAACGTAACTGGTGAAATCCTGATCAGCATTCACAGCCAATGGAGAAAAAATACTTAGAGGTGGAATTTATGCTCTCAAAACAGGAGAACTGTTGTTGTAGGTGTCTGTGAAGCCATGTAGGTAATTCTGCAATCAAGGGCTTTGCAAATGGCTGCGTAGGCCCAAGGAGGACTAGGACAGCCACAGACAACCATCTATCCCACCAAACATTCAGCGCAGCTCATCCAAGCCAATTTCTTTAAATTCCAGTATTTTTAGTATTTTTAAATGCCTCCACAAAAGGCAGGGAGAATAACTGAATGTATTGTTCCTGCTTGTACAAGCAAGCCTGATTAAGAGAATCTTATTAAATCATTAGAATAATATTTAGAATCTTAGCCACACTTGAGGCTCTTCATAGTAACTTAAATAAACATAATTTTCCTCTTTCTTGCACTCCAGCAGCTGGGAGCAGGTGCTAGTACTCTGTAGGGACTCATAACCTCATTTCTCATTGTTTCTTTTTATTTCTATTGGAACAAGTATTTGCTTTAATCCTGAAATAATTTGTACAAACCTGGAGGCTGTTCTTTAAATGTACAGTGTCTAGGATTGTCTGTGTTTTGCTTGATACTAATTATTTTCTCAGTTTGTCTTGGCAATTTCCTGTGATAATGTGTTTACCTTGAATTCCCTGCTGGCTAGGTTGTGGAAATAACAGGCACACAGACAAGATATCAGTTGCAAAGGAAATATATCAATATTATATTATATCTGTAAATTGATTTCATTATCATATTAAAATTACCGTGCCTCAAACAGAAATAAGTCTTATGAATTTCAATCTTATGAATTTTAAAACCTCAGCATTTATTGGTTGGCTAACTGGATATTTTGGTTCATGTTCACGTTGGAGCCATGCATGAAAACTGGATCATGTTTTGGTGCCAGACAGCCAGATAGCCTGGTTTTACCACCATATTCCCTGGTTCTGCTCTGTCTATTCATCTTTGGGTTTTGCTTATGTGAAGACATAATACATGAGTTATTCAGTCATGACAGATCTTTTTCCTCAGTCTATGATGATGAGCTATGCCTAAATAAAAGAAAAAGAACATGCATTAATATTCTCAAGAACTCATAATTATCTGTGTAAAAGTTTGTATAAAACATTTTTCTTGCACCAAAGCCTTCCCTCTAAAAGCATAATTTATTACATCTGTCAATACTGTGTCACACTTATAACATTCATCTTTAAAGTATGGTGATTGTTCTTTCAAAGTAGGAAATATCAGGCTCATCACTGATATTTTTCCTGTTGGTGAACAGTGAACTTCTCTAAATTACCACCATTTATGTAAAGCATCACTAATTTATAACAGCAGTTTGCAGATCAGATTATTACATTGAAATGACAAGTGTTAAAGCCAGCCTCGTAAGATAATTCTACTTTGTGGAAATGTTTCACAGACAGCAATATCTAATATGATTTAAAACTTCAGTTGACAGAGGCATTTCTAAGATCCCAGACTGCTTTTGTCTCATGAATATCAAAGCCCTATTCTTTGTTTTCCTTGTACAGTGATGTTATAGAAGTGCACATATTTTGAAGGTGGAGACAGAAAACTTTTATTTACTGTACTCCAACTTATTCAGCTATGAATCATGCTCAATACAATTTTAGAGACATGAAGTAGCAAAGCCAGAACCAGAATCAGTAGTAAAATCACAGCCCTATCCAATCCAAATGGAACTTCACTGAATTTTATCCATTTTTCCTTGTGTTGCCTTGAGTGGCAAGGCATTTTGGTTGCCAATGTAAATATTGCAATCTTGTCCTCTGGAAAGTGCATTCAAGAAGAACTTTGAGAGGAACTCCAGCCCTGAAGCTACAGATGTCTTGAAGGCACTGGGCTGTCTGTTGGCTAAAAGGCTTTGAAAGTGTGTGTCTCTATAAAATAAACCAATACATAATCCTAGAAAAATGAAGATGAAGTAGTTTAAAATCACATCTGAGAGAAGGTCTTTGAGTCAGCTTAAAACTGATGAAACAATAACAGTTCAGTTTCAATGGAAAATAGCAGTTCAGTTTGCAGTTGTGGCTGTTCTGTGCAGGCCAGTTTATTAACAGGGTGATGCCACCTGACCTGAGGAAGACCTGAGAAGTGTCTTCTGAGCTGCAAGTAAAAATAGACAGCCAGGTTTCTAAAATCATGCCATTCAATACAAGATACTGAATGCCTTCTCTGTGGTATGCCAGACTGCATTTTTCCTGTTTTCCAATTTCTCTGTGAACTAAAATATTCTCTGTTGACAATGCTCCATTCAAGTTGGAGAGTCACCTACAGATCAAGGTTTCTGCTGTTTTCATGGCTGAGGGTCACTGAAAATTAGCAAGACGATATGGGGGGTGGGGGAACAAACCAACCTATTTTCACAAGCTGCTTATATTGCTATTTGTGGGACTATTCAACATTTGCATGTCAACAGTACTCAGTTGTTAGCAGGTAGTCAGAAAAGATCAGAAAGCTTAAAATAAACTTTAGCGCTGTAATTTCAATTACTTACTAAAAAATATCCACTCTTTGGTACAATGGAATCAGAGCCAGAAAATATATTCTAAGGCAGGATGATAGTAAATTTAAAGAAATCTTGAAGATACTTGCAAGATATTTTTCAAAATACTGTTGTGTAAAACCAAGACAGATTGTCTCTCATTTGAAATTCACTGTAGACTAAATGTTATATGTTATGTCTGAAGCAAAAAAATGCCTGGTTATCTTTTCTTTTTTTTTTTTCTTTTTTTTCCTTTTTTATTTTTTCCAAGCCCACTGCCATGGTCAGAGACATTCCACTAGACCAGGTTGCCCAGGACAATCTCCAGCCTGGCTTTGATTCTTTCTCAACTAATCTCTTCACTTACACCTATAGTTTTATCTATTCTTTGTCTCCTCTTTTTCTCCTCTCACTTGCCCACTTTTCGGTAGATTAACCCAGATTATTTGAGTTTGCGTGAGGTTTCCCCTCAGACTTTAGTCTAAATAGAATCAAGAGCAGGCCATACTTGTGTAATAATCCAAAATGAAAAAACACAAGGAAAGGATCCAAAATGTGCCACACTCCACTTTTGAAGACCTTCCAAAGATTGTGAAGTAGACATTGAAGCTTTATCTGAGAGATAAACACCTTCAACATTTCTGTCTTTTAGCACTTTACTGTTTCTATCAGGTTCAAGTAAGAACACTGAAACCAAATTAACATTTGAAAGTTAGCTGTAATCTCTACTATTGGTAGTCAGATCCTTCTTCCCCTTAACACTGTATTGTCACAATCTGTGGCACGAAATAAAGAATCTTGACTCCAGTTCAAGGTAGAAGAAAGATCAGAAGCATTATTTACAATTCATCCAGCCTTTTTATAACATGCTGTGCTAAAAAGGTATTGGTCTATAGAATTGAAACCTCTCCCCATTGGTTAAGTAACAAAAACATCACCTGGGAGTGAGATTGTTATGAGAACTTAGAAATGTTTATAAAAAGAAGGGCAATTGTTTACAAAGTTTGTCCTGAGAAAAAACCTCCCAAGAAACTCTCCCTTGGGAACGCTCAGCAAGCTGCTAGCAGGCTAAATTTCTCAGATTCTGAAAAATCAGGCCTGCACTGTATAATCAAATTTATTGTTTTAAAATATTTGTACTTTCTTTTGCAAAGCCCTAGGAGTGGAAGACACTGTATTTACAAGACAACAACTCAGTCATAGTCTCACTTAGAAGTGAGAAGCCCAGAGTGCACAACAAGCTATGTTAGAGAAAGACTCCAGTTCTGTAGTTCTGTGGGTATGCTTACAGCAATTTGCCAACAGTTTGAAAAATAATGGGGCAAGCTAAGAGAAATTTTCTTGGGAAGAAAATTTTATGGGAGAAGAGTTGCGAACTCAGAGCAGTTTGCTGTTTACCTCATTTTTCTAGATCACAAATCAAATTACTTTGAGAGGCTTTTGCGTCTGCTTTTGAGGAAAGCATGTTGTTTCTTGTGAAAAAAAATTTATTTCAGATCAGAAGAAGGTGATTATAATAATTTTCTCTTCAGCACTAGAGGAAAAGTACAGTTCTGAAAACAAGTATTTGCTGTTATTCCCTCCTGGGTTTTGGGTTTTTTGCTTGTTTTTCTTAGGCGTGGGGGAGGTGTTTCACATATGGATTTTTTACGCTTTAATAATCCACCTTGGTGATAAATTATGGTGTATCTGGACAGCAGTAGATATTTATGATCCACTGGTAGGTGCTGTCTTCTATAAATGCTTCTGGTGGTCTCCAAAAGCCACAGGAGAAACATACCTGTGTGGCACCACCGGGGTGTCATCCCCTGTGTCACTCCTGCCAGCAGGCGCAGGCCAGCTGGAGCCCTTCTCAGCCTGGGATGATGCTAAGTGGGTGAAGTTTGTTTCACCTCCCTCCCAGATGCTCTCTGTGTGACTCAACTGGCTTCAGGGCTGCCTCTACAGTCATTTATGTCCATGAGAAACCATGGGGATGGTGAAAAATAATTTTATTATTTTGTTCTAAAAATTTAAATTTATATCCCTCTCATGCAGTTAGTTACATGTTAATAAAATATTTCTAACTTTTGAACTGGTTTAGTGTATAACTTAGTATCTTTTAACCTAAAGTATAAAGATCAGTTGATGGCATTGCCCTCCTGCAAAAATACACATCTTTTAAAGTATTCTTCAGTTTCTTAATTTATTTCGTTGCAGTTTTGCAATCTGTTGGCAGTTATTTCAAGACATAGAAAACAGAGTCTGGAACACACTGTATTTAGGACGAATGTACTGAAGAAATGCCTTCTAATTAGAACAGAATACTTTAGCAGCTGTACTAAGTGAGAAAAAGCTGCAAACAAAAAAAAAATCCCCAAAGAAAGAAAAAACCCACCAAACTCCAAATCCCCAACCAAGTAGCAAAATCTTATATGTGTTTTCTTCTTAAAAATAGATGAAACTTAGTAATGGTGGTAGGAAAATAGTGACTTGCTCTTCATGAAAACTTATGAGATTGCTTAAGAGGATAGTCTTTTATCAATTAGTGGTTTTGTTATTGCTAGGATGAAACCTAATTCAAGCAGGGACAGGGAAGTTAACTAACAGACAATTCACTTTTCGTAAAGGCTATATCCTCTAAGTCTGGAATGCTGGTATGAACCACAGCAGGCAGAGGCAAGATTTGGACCAGATAAGACTCCATGGTATGCACCCCCTATCCAGAGAGTACATGAGGGCAGGCCACAGCGCTGTTACAGTAAAAATACCTTAGAAAATAGAGATTAATTCTGAGGAATTCAAAAGGCAGGGGGATGTGAAGTAAATAACTGTTGATTCGTGTACAGAATTAGGAAAACACAGCTGTTCCTCGGTAAAATAGGAAAGGTATAACATTATTTAGTCCTTCCCCACCGGCATTTATTTAGCAAATGAAGATTCTAGAAGATAAAAGGGATTATCTTTTTAAATTTATCCATTCATGTAATTAGTGTTTCCTTCATCATATGTGGAAGGAGTGGACCTGAGTTTTTGAATGTCTCACTCCTGTATTGATTGTTAAGAGTGAGAGAATTATTCCTCCAGACAATTATCCGACCCTGTCCCTCCTTGGTGGGAAGCAAAGTTCCCGTTGCAAAAGTTGGTGAAGAATTAAGTTGTCAGTAATTTTTCTCTAGTTCACGTCTTACATGAACTTTAAGGACAAACCTCTCATTCTCCAGTGGTCAAGGATATGTGTATAGAGAGCAGGGGATGATAATTTTTCTTGGTCTGTTACCCTCAGAACCAAAATAAAGGGTAGGTATGTTGCTTTCACTCCTGATCAGAAATTATTTAAATCTTTTGCTGTGCTTAGTCTCAGAAAAATGAGGTTTTTTTTCCATAAAAATGACTCAAAAAAATCATGTGGTTTTGAACTGGAACATATCTGATTCTAAATATGGCTGACAAAACTGGTCATTTAATATGATGAAACAGGGAAAAGTGTGGTAGGAAAGACAAAACTCTTCCACTTCCAAATGCTTTTTAGGGTGGAATGACACGCTCAAAAGCAAGCCATTTGAGAACTAAAACTCACATGGCAAATGCATACCATCAGATCCCTTCCTATAATGAAAACTCATGTCATTTATTTATAAGACACAGGTGACACAGGACATTTCTCAATCTCTCACATCATCCACTACCTGAATAAGTAATTATTATCATCTTGGCTAACACTACCTGTATTCCACAACCACTTAGTCCACTAGAAAAAGAGAAAACTTAAATTTAGATGGTTGCACTGTGATTAAGTCTGGTTGAGAAATTACTGTTTGCAGAACTTTACCAAGTGCAGGACATATTTTTTTTTATGCAATACAATGGCATAAACTTGTAGAAGTTGTTCTGTGAAAAATGTAGGCAAGAATATATAAAAACTTCAGTTGTAGAAGTAATACTGAAAATAATTAGGTATAGAGTATGTGAAAATTACTATCAGCTGGATGACCTAAAGTGAAATTACCTAAGAGAGTCACCAAAACAGCAGTATTTATAACAGATGGAGGTTGAAAGAAAGTTCACATGATTATTGCGATGACTAATGATATATGGTATATGGTTGATGAAGAGAGATTCTATCTTTCTCTAACACAGATATAATTCACATGAAGATTTTTATAACTGTTATATAGCAAGTTTAGTTGATTTACTAAAATTTAATTACTTTCTTGCTAAATACCAAAAATACATCCTAGTATTTTTCTATGGGCCCTTGCTTGCCCTGTGCCTCTTTCACAAATTTTAAAACTGCTTAATTTCATAATAGTGTTGCAGTTCAAATGCCTTTAAAATACTCTAGGATGCTTGCAAACATTAAAACAGCATACTGACTTTTATATGTTCTTAGATTTTCTCTATTGCATTTGGCCAATGTGGCTTAAATTGATTTTCCAGTGTTCAGAATCTCAGTTTCTGAAATTTCACTCAATTTTCAGTGGAAGATTATAGTTATTTTCTGTTGTGCTTTAAAAAATATCTTAGATTCTGAGAAGGTTTGGTCTAGTCACATGGTAAAATCTGTGTGGCGCTCTGCTGAACAGATTACATTAGTTATTAGCCATTCAATGAAGAATTTAAAAACAAGCAAGTGAAAATCAACACGTTCCATATGGTTTTTTAGTTGTAATGTCTACAAATATTGTAGGTGTTGATTGACTGAGTGAAAGCTGCAATTTGACAACACACAAGTACATCTCATACATCCCATTGCTGGCAGAGGCAAACACTCAATGAAATTTTTTATCTTACTCAATTTGTACACCCACATCTGCCCACACGTAGAATAGAAATGACCAGCTGGCTTTTTAGAAGTCAGAGAACCAGGATTTCCTGGCTTCTCCCCAACACCTGCACTGGTTTATAAATACCCTCATAGGCTACAGGGGAGGATCCACAGGGTCAGGGTGTGAGCACCACAGAAATGTTATTCTTGACACTAAAATGATGCCTGGAATGATACTGTTGACATAGCATGTGCAGGGTGGCTCAGGCAGTTTCCAGAATGGAAAGGGGGACAGGACATGTGTTTGGATCAGAAAGAACTTATGGATGTAAGTTGGTCAATATTTTGTTCAGAATTAGTGTACTGGCGTAGGGGACCTCTAAATGTTTGAAAGTGCACACCTCTGCCCCAAGGATCCTGATGAATAAAGGGTGCCAGCAAGCAGTTCCTGAGCATGAGGCTAAGAGGTGCAACTGCCATGTGGTCACACTTCTTAGGGATAAGACCTTCTGCCTGTCCAAGTAACACCACCTCTGGATCTATTCTGGACTCTGTATTGCAGCTTTTCAGGTGAAATATTATTTAATATGTGCTTTTACACTTCAAACTGTCTGACAGAACATGAGAACTGTGCTTCAGGTATGGCACAGAAAATGACCTCACATAATTAGCAACTGAGCTGTGGTGTAAGAAGGGGATCCTTGAGCGTTCAAACTCTTCCTAGAGAGAGTTGAAGGAGTGTGGAGAGTGTGGAGAGGGAGGCAATCTCACTTTCTCCATGCAGCGTTGGAAACAGTCCTTAGGGTGAGAGATAATTAGAAAACCTTCCAGGCTGTACCTTGGAGAGAACAAAAAGCACACCCAGGTAATCAGCATGGACAAGCAAGGCTCTGTGTGTGCTGTCACCTCTGGCTGACCCGGATAGTTGCATCCTAATGACTTGTGCTGCAGCAGAATAATCATGCATGTTTGAAAAGGGGAAAGTGCTCTGTGCACTCTTTTCTGTAACACTGCTTCCTTCACACAGGATTACTGTTTTTCCCAAGTAGTGTTATTATATGTCTGAGTTTCTCAATCTTTCCCCCTACGATTTTGAAGTTTTCAGTTAATTACTGAAATGCATACTGGCTGTGTCAGAGCAATATTGTCACAGCTGCCAAGTATCTGCTCTTGTCATTCAAATGTCGATATATGGTGATTCAGCTTACCAAAAATTGGAGTGAGTTGGATATTTCCAGCGAGTGTTGACTGTGCAACTCAAACACTGAACGTTTGCATAGCAGAGCCTTCCTGACAGGCCGCAGCTTCCAGGACGCCTTGGAAATTCAACACAGAGCCATGGTAACCCTATTTTCAGAGAGATGGAATGGTGACTGATGAGCATGCCTAATGCCTTAATCTTTGCATATGTTGGATCTTTTCTGTTTATCTTGATGTAATTAACTGAACAGTCCCCATATTAGTTCATTTAGTGTCATGAGAATTGGTATCTTCCTCTCGTATCAGTTGCAGCTGTCCTTCCCTGGTTTGACTCCAGTGCACACACTGTACTTCTTGCAGTGACTCATATGCTGAAAAATGTCATAACCACATGAAAACTCAGAAATGACCTAGAGAAAGCACACAGATGCAGCCAGATAAGCCAATAGTAAATAATACTTAACACAGACCAAAAGAGCTCAGAAAGCCTAAAGGTTTCACTAACAGTGGAAATGAAGGGGATCAAGTTGAACTTTTAATATTCATTAGGAAAAAATGACCTGACTCATATAGATCCTTCTATGCACAAATTACGGTAGGAAGCAGTTGTAGTGAGGCAAATAATGTTCACATGGGTTCACATGCGTAATGTTCACATGAGTTCGCAGGTTCAGCCCTGAATTTGAACCCTGTGAAATTCAGGGTTGAAATTAATTATAAAGATTATTTTCTTTCCCAAATTCTTAGAACTGCTCTTCTTTATTCATAGGAAATAATATACATTCCAGATGGCCCATATACCATCAAAAATTAGTCTGCCAAATTTTGTCACTATTTTTTCTTGCATGAAAATATCATTTGTGTTGCCATGTAACAATAAGTATTTGTTTTAAAACTGAGCTGCAGCAGGTGATGCATTTCTGCTTCAAATGGCAACAGTCTCTTTGCAGTCGTACAAATTTTCTTACAAATTCTCATCTTGTAAAGCTCAGTGTACTGCAGTGTGAAACCTCCTTACAAACTATAGAGGGCAGGTGAGGATTGTGAAGCTGCAGCTCGGCTTGTACACTCAGTGTTTAAGCACCTGATACAAGGTCTTTTCTCATATGGACCCAAGCCAGCTGTTTCTTCCAAATGGTGACTTGTCCTCTTTCCCTTTGCTGGGAGGTGACTTCTTAAGTTTTCAGATGCATTCAGAGTTCACAGTCCAAGATAAGGAAAAGGAAACATAAGTGAAAGTTGCTTAGTAGATGGAGTCTGAAATCAAATATTAACAATATTAGAGTTAGATAAAAGACTGTTAAGTTTCAACCTTTCTTTTGTTTTCCTGACATCAGAGGTGAACTTGTGTCAACAATTCCTAAAGTATTCATAATTCCAGCATTCACTCCTGTCTGATGTATGCCATACACTTCGTCTTTGTCTCAATGCAGGATGTTGTGGATTAGGGTGGGTTTTTGCTTTCAGGTTTCAGGAGTGCAAGTGCAGAGCTCTACAGACCTTTTTAGAGTACTGAGTGGAAAAGCAGCAGTGTATGCATTGACTCTGCTTTTTCCAAGTGGCTAATGAGAGTTATTTTTGAATGACCGCAAACATTGCATTTAGAGAATAAGTGATGTCAAACCTATCATTCAGGTATTGTATGATCATTTTGAAACATAACATTTAGCTATTTAGCTCAGTAAATAATTTATTCACAATATAGTGCTTGGAAAAAAAAAAAAAAGAAAAACACAGATGTTTAGATGCATAAACTAGCTAGTGAAGTGGGACAGTGTGGAAAATCCCAAAAGAAAGGAAAAATTACGTCAAAATATACAGAGGGATTTTTAGGCTGGTGTCATAGGGAAGGTGGTAATGATGCAGGAATGAAATTTTATTCATTTTCCTTCCACTGCATGGTGTCTTTTTAACAAAGACCACAGCCGGGAAAAATCTGACTGGTTTGGAATTTTTCAAAAATAGTTAAGTATATAAAAATTTCCATAAATATAGCATATAAAAAAGGCCATATCTAGGTAAGAGGAAATGTTTCCATCTCCATTTTTGATTTGTTTAAACAAAAAAAAAAAATTTGGAAACCATATTATTTATCCTTATTCTTCAACATACTTAAAAGGGAAGCTAGAGAGGGGCATCACTAATGAAAACTATTCTTCTTGAGGAGCCTGGCTTGGTTTCAAGATTTTTCAGCTACATAAAACGTTAACCCAGGTAAATGTTCTTATAAAAATTTCACATTTATTTACTTAATTAATCAATTGGTTAGTTTTATTTATTACTTTTCAAGTCTGTAATTATAAGATAGCCTAATTTTTTAATATAAACATGGAGTAAATTACTATTATACTAAGCATGATTGGATATAGCAGTATCTTCACAGATACTGTCTAAACTCACTAAGGTTTACCCTTAAAGGATAGTTTTTCATTTAAACTGTGTGTCCATTAAATGTCCAGACACAATATGTGGAAAAATTAATAACTCTATTGTCTAAGCACAGCCAAATACATTTACATGTATACATACTTGCAAATGTAACCATATATTTACTGCAGGTGTTAAATTTCCATGAGTGAATTCCCAAAATCACAAGTGGACATATAAAATTTTAAGAAGCAGATGAGAATAAAACTGGGGTTTTTTTTCCAGACATTTCCTCTCATTACTGAAGCTGAGATGCCAAGACTGTACAGATGTCACTTCCAGGCTTGGTACACATAGAGAAAGTCCCAGTGCCTTGAGAAAACACATTTGGCAGCTGCTAATAAATTAATCAATTGAGCATTGGATTAGCCCAGCCATTCCCTGGAGCGAATGCATTACTGAGAGCAGCAAGTCAATTGCCAACTTGCTTAATTTGCTTCTGCAAGAATTTCATAACCAATGCTATGAATATTTATCTGTTATTTTCTCTCAGACAGATGATCCAGGCTGAGGGAATAGTTTTACTGATAATTTATGGACCTGAGATTATGGCCTTGTTTTATTAAACATGATTTATTTACAAGTCTTAACATAGTCCTTTTCCTCCCTAGTCTTTCCCCAAGAATTACAGATTAATAGTCACATTTCATTTTTACCTTCTGAGCTTACATTTTATATTTGGTCTTTGTGTTTAATTCTTCCTCTTCCTTAGTGTAAAAAAATATTTGGTAAACAATGCCAACTGGACCATTTCGTTTTCCTGAGACTATAGCACCTATAAAATTAACCAAAACTACAATTTCTGTGGTTTAAAGATATACTATAGATTATTTTTTCATTTAATAAATATTTGAGCACTAATCAAGGCAGCTTAATTTGTGCTGAACAGACAGGAATAAAGGACATGGATGTTAAAGCTCGTCACCAGTGTCTGCTTCTACTGCAGGCTCTCAACCCATCAAGCAGTTTACACAGAACATATTTTCTTTTCTTTCTATTGACATTTCATGAACACCACCCTTCTGTGTTGTTTTGTGGGTTTGTTTTGGTTTGGTTTTTTTTGCCCTTGAATGACAAAAATTCATAAAGTTTAGAGGCTGTACTGGGTAATACATGTGCAATATGGGACCACACAAGCCTTATGCCTCACAGATTAAACTGCAGGCAGGTTCGCTACCCACAGAATTGACCAACATGCTTTGTCTCTATTTGGGGAAGAAAAGCTTCCTTCTTGAGCCCATATCCTCTGGTCCTGCATCCAAAGGGAGCAATGAGATCTAAACACAGCTGCAATTTGTAATTTGCACACACAGCTTGGTAAACTTGTATTTTTGTGGTATTTTATTGCATTTCTGCGATAGTCTCTATTCTGTGAGTACAGTAAAATGTAACCCAAATACAGAGTTTGGCTTTGTCTACAGTTTTTTCCTGACCAGAGAGCAGGAGCTTAGCTTTTTCAAGACAGTAGACTGTTAATTTGGTTTATCTCATTTTAAGAACTCTAATGGTAATATTACCACTTTGCTCTAAGAACTGGATTAAAAAATCACAGGTGAACACTATTGTTTATCTTGTTTCTAGTAGCATTTCTGATTGTAATTAAAGCCTTGAACTTGACAAATATGTTCTCTGAAGAGACATAGTTTCATTTTTGTGTGAAGAACTGGATAAGTTCATCCTGCTTTTATTTTTTTATCCAGAAAGATTAGTTTGTCTCTATCAGAAAAGCCATTGTGGCAAGCCAGTGCAAAATTTCTTTAAGTGACCAATGCAAAATTATAGAGTAAACCCTATGTTACTCTCTGTCCTTGATATTTTCACTAGTATAGGAAAATTACCTTTATTTATTATATCTTGTGAGCAAGATAATATTTGGGTTTTTAGTTTTCTGAAACACTTGGATTTTAAGCAACTGTAGTAGTGTCCAGTGTCACTGGATGTATGCATGGCTCTGATCTTCTTTACACAAAAACAACACAAAACTTATTCCTTTGCAATCCCTGAGATTGTTTCTGCACAGAAACAGACCAGAAGCAACCCTAGAGATTGTCAAGTTTGCTGATGGGGAGGAAAAGAAAAGACTGTCTTTTTTAGTGTTGGCTTTTAACTGACTAGCTAAGAGATGAGTCAAAGTAAATTTCTAAATATTTGGGTACTTCCTTTGACATATCCACTGTAGCATATAACTGAGCAGCAAAGTAATAAGTTTCCTGGTTCCCAACCCACTGCAAAGTGATTTTCTTTATGACAGACAGGAGTTAACAGTCCTTCCAAGCACAGCAATGGGGAGCAGGCCAAGATATGGTGAGAATGAGGAGGTATGCTTGAAGGCATAGAAATGCTCTTTCCTTCCCATGAAGAAAGACAGCAGTGGATGGAGGCTGTTTTTAACCTCCTCAGCTGTGTTTTGGGGAAGTGAAAGAAAACCCTACAGAGTCTTGGTAAGCATGATAAAGCCAGATTGTGCTGGCCAGTAAATAAAAGTGATGCTGTAGTTGTTTGTTGCTGTAAAGGATGTATTGTACATGGATCCAAAAAAAACTTGGTTTGAATTAGCAATGTTTATCTAAAATGCAATGAATCATGGTGTTTACATCTGAGATAAGCAGGGAATCTTGTTTAAATGGTTGAATAATTTCTTATGGACACTTGAGTGGTGAAAGTTGCCAAGATAATAAGGCTTTTTAAAATGAAATAATGAGGAAATCTCTGCTAGGAAGCACTTAATTCAATTGAGATGCAGAATTCCTAATTGATGCAAAAGCCTCAAAGCTCCCATGACAGATTATGTAAAACTGATGCAACAAAAAAATAAAGGCAGCAGAAGGGCAGCAGGGAAGGTAAGAAGTGTACAGGCAGGTACTAACAGTTAATTCAGTTGTATATCTGACAAATAATGAGGGCTTATAATGCTTTCTCTATAATATCTGACTGACAAATTGAATTCCCAGAATGAAGATCTGTTAGGGAGAGAAGTACAGTCCTTGGGGCTGGACAGCCACATCATTGCTGAGCTGCTAATAGATTTGTGCCCAGTGGCACAGAACCTGAGACACTGAAAATCAGTGTCAGGAGGGAAAGGTTGTCTGTGTCTCCTTCTTATGTATCTTAATTAGGAAATATGTCATTCTGTACTCTGTTCACACCAAGCAGCATCATATTACATTAGCAGATGTGAGTGGGACTGCATGACAATAAAGCTTCTTGCAATGAACAGAACTGCTGAGCAGCATGGTGCTGTCATTAGATCAGTAATGTAGAAATATTGTTTTACAGAGTATACATTTGTTTTACCTTGTTGCCCATTGAATCTTTTTTTAATTAACAGTACTTCTTGTTCATACTACTCATGTCTTGAGAAATTAAGCATCTTGATAAGTTTGCAGCAAAAGTTTGAGTGTGTTAGCCCAAAATTTCTTTTAACAGTTTTATATTGCAAATGAATAAATATAAAATGAGCATTTACTTTTAAAGTATTACAAGCTGGTTCATTAAACATGGATCCACTGTTTAAATGACAGACACAAACCACACCTGATCACCTTCATTTTTTCTGCCTACCTTGTTACTTCCACCTGAGAGCAAGGGTGAATTCTAATATTGCTGTCACCATAGACTGTGTCTCCTAAGCAGTTTGAACCACAAGTTAAAATTATATAGTATCTGTCTAGTGAAAAATTCACTTTCTGCCATGGTCTTCCCCTATTTAGAAATGTTACCTGGAAGCTTGGTGCCATATATAGTATCTTCAAAGAAATCACCAAAAGATACTTAGAACTATATTGCAGTAGCATTGAGGTGCCCTGGGTGATATGAAAAAAAAAACCTGTGAAGGGCAAGGAAAGACCTTTGTTTTTTTACAGTGTTGAAAAGGAAGGGAAGATATTTTAATTCTAATTTTAAAATGAAGTTAAAAGACATGAAAATTAGAAAATACTTATCATGTCTCTCTTCAAAACAGGGAAGAAGACAGATATGAAATCAGATTTCCAAAGGTGTAAAATATAGCTCCAAATGTCCTTGACAGCCAGTGGAACTTGAATATTTAATTTCTGTGTCTCCTTCAGAAAATGCCTCCTTACTTTATTTCCCTGTTTCTGTATGATAATGACAGATACAAGCATCAAAGCCAGAACTCTTGGAGACTGTAATCAAATTAGTGCTTTTATTGTCAACACTTTACAGATATTCTATAATAATCTGTGCTGAGCTATGCTAACCCCAAGCAGAGAGAAAGAAGAAATCTGTGGCACTAAGATGCTGGGTAAAAGATCTGCTTATCTTATGTGACTGGCAGGCCTTTCTTAAGGGGAAATGGAAAAAATATCTCTGGAGAAACGTCTTGGCACACTGATGTCCTCCATGTGCCAAAGCTTACTCTACCTCTCTATCCACTCCAACCCCCAAAAACATAAAACAAAAAATTTCAAAATGTCTGGGGAAAAAAACTTAAAAGGATGACCTCAAAGCTCTTTTAAATCTCAAAGGATTTTTCATAAGCACCAGTCTTTATGTTTGTAATATTTGGAAACTCCAGAAAGGGAGTATTCCTTTTAACTCATAAAGTACAGAGATATCCAAACCAAAAAGCTAGGATGTATCCTCCAATGTCCTGTAACAGAAGTAGATTTTTATTTAGCATTCCAGGCATTTTATGTTGCTCTGGTGTGAATGGCACTGAGGCATTTTATCCTTATTGGTTTACTGATTTATTTTCACTGTTCTTTCCTGTAACTAAAGAAGAGTCTTTTTTTCACTCATGAGACAAAGGTAGGCCCTGCTATGGCAAAGCCTACAAACAAATAAGAAAAGAGTAATGGGGGGAAAAATAAGTTAGGAAGGCAGAAAATTCAGCTTTTTTGCTTTGGAACCTCAGTACACATTCTAGAAACATACAGAAAGATGAAGAAAAAGTATTGGGAGGACTGAGTTCTACCCGGCCCTGAACAAATAACTGAGCCTATAGTCAAGCCTTGCATCACAACCATAGATTCAGTACATTTTGGCTCTGTCACATTTTGGCCCAGTGAATCCCAGGTTAAGGGAATGCTGCTCTTGGTCCTTTGCTTCCCAGCTGCACACAGATCCCTGCACAGGCTCTATCCTGAGAAAACCGGACTACTCTTAGCTGCCTAATAAAGGCAAAGTTGTTTCTCATGTAGCTAAGCGACAAAGAAAGCGAAGAGTTACAGATCAAGGTCAACAACTCAGTTGCCACCAACCCTGATTGTTTTCTGCACTGATTCTGGACCTCTCTCTCTTTTCCGCTAAGGCACAATGGCATTTTTGCACCAGCAATTACACGGAACCTGGAAATGGTTGTATATCCCTCCTTAAACACTAGCCTTTGAATCTCTCAGATTCTTGTGGAAGGAGATGAAAACCTATGGGGAAATATAGAAATCTCACAGCAATCAAGATATTTAGCAGCTGGGAACTGGGAATTGAACCAGGCTGGCTGAGAGAAGCTGGTGCTGATGCAGGTGGGGTCTGGGAAGAATAAGAGATGGGATCCTCAGATCTGGCTCAGTGCTAAAGAATTTCTGACACTTTGTGGAGTTTGATAGTGAAAATATGCTCATGACTAGAAAGCTCAAATGTAGAAATTAGCTTCCCTCAAATTTCTTGATATTTGCAATAAACAGGACTCCTTTCTGTAGTCGAGTTGGTTTGTAGGAGTATATGTAGAATAATGTCAAAGAAAATTATGGACCATTTTAGAGCGTCAAAAATGGTCAATGTGTGTTTACAGATAAAATTTCAATCCTCCAAAACCTTAAGAGAGAGATTTGAGAATTTACATTACTCTTAAAGTGTGAAATTGATGGACCTTGGCTTCAAGTCACATAATTTAGAGTGATCCCTGAAGCACTGCTGCTGTCTTCTGTAGTATTCCCTCTACAGCCTTAGATGGATATACATATTGAGACATATATTTGCAAGCATGAGTGAAGTGGGTTGCAAACCAGACTGCCTGTTGTCTCTTTGTGTATAGCCTGTGGATTAGTTAATTCATGGCGTCCGTAACTTTTCTTATCTCATGAACTTACTTTATGGACAATGAGATGATTTCAGAACAAGGAGAAGTAAATTTAGAGGTTGGGAGGAGGCCTTTCATATTCAGCTCTAAAAATATTACTCTGGCAAGTGTAGGTCTGAATTCTGTTTCTGTATAATTATTTCAGGAAGCAATCACAAACAACAATCTCACAGAAAATTCCCTAGTGTTAACTGCCTTTAGTGAATCAAGATCACGTCAGGCACAGGGTCCGGTTGTATCCAACAAAGCTTCCTGAGCTTCTCCCTGTTTCTCCTAAACAGAGCAATAGCTAGAAGCAGGAAACTAGTTAAAATCTACCTATTCGGTTTTCCTGTGAAGTCTGTGCTGTTTCTGTGTTTCTGAAAGCTGTTCTAACAGCAAATTGTCCAAAGTTTTTTCGTATAAAACTTTACAGGAAAATTCTATTAATATTCTACATCTGTAGTTTTTTGTTTGATTGGGTTGATAATTTGGCAAGCAGGTCAATACAAGTTAATGCTTCAGGGCTTTTTTCATTCAGTTTTCATTTGTAAAAGAAAAGATATCTTGTATAATAATTGCTATGTTACATCCATTTCTTTTTGTCTTTCTAAAGAGCATTGGTAGTTGTTCTCTTTCAACTGTTAGCACTAAAAAATTAATTGAAGAAATGCAGTAGATGTCAGATGTGATAATTAACTTCTTTGGGGCTGTTGTTGTAAAGAGGCTTATCTATCCGAAAAATGCAGAAAAATTAGTTTGAAACTTTCACCCCTCTTTAGCGTTTAGAAATTCAAAGGGGTTGATACAATCTTTAAGTCGATAAGCCAAGTAGAAATTAGCTTTTTGGATGCAGATGTTGCTCTTTATTCTGTTGCTGTTCAGACTCCTTAAGCTGTTGTGAAACCTCTCTTTTGCCCTCCACTGGGTCCTAGCATACAGAGGAGTCATCTGGGAGCAGGAGAATCACTAATTTATTTTCAAACTTAAACAAAAACTTTCTCCTCTAATAACAAGTGGAGAGAAGAAACAGCACTGAGAGAGCCGTGCTTATAGTACATTGCATTTTGCAAGAAGTGTTTAGAGTGCAAGTTTGGCAGGGAGATCTACTATATATATGGACAGTGTGACAGGGTAGTCAGCTTTGATTAATGGAGGGCTCTAAGCTTATATACTTTAGCTGGGATTTTTCTTAATACACGTCTGTAGTCAGGTGATCATGAGAGAATCTAGGTTTGTTTGTTTAAGCGGTTCCAGCTCTTGCTGTTTCAAGACTGAGAGCTCAAATATGTGCACTGCCAAAGTTCAGAATAAAAGTTCACTACATGACATCCTTAAATGTACTACTGTGGGTTTTTTTAAGTGAAATGATTTTGTGAATACTTGGAGCTGAGTATATTGGGTGTTTCATAGAAATCTTGTTGTAGGCTCTATTCCTTAGGAGACTCTATTGCATATGATATACACAGCTGCCATTGAGCACGAATGTTTTTGTGCATATATTTAATTTCACCTTCCAAAAGAGGGAAGTACAGCACAGAATAGCCAAGACTTTCAACCTTTTTTTTCTACTGCTGTCCCATGTACCACCTTAGTTTGTCCCTGAGGCAATGAGGAGGGTAGACAATGCAAGCTCCTGTTATCTCCTGTAGTGTGACTGTGCCAGTTCACCAGCAGGAAGTGCCACCCTTCCCTGAATGCTGTGGAAAGCCAACTGCCTGCCATGCAGTCCCCGTGGAGTGAGAGCTCTGCTCAACATCAGCTGAAACACGGCCTGTGAGAAGCATAACCCTGAGTCACCAGATCACTCCCTCCTTTGTATATGATCAGCACAGCACAAAGTCCAGATGAATATTTTTCCCTTCTGTCTTCTCAAAAGGCATATTGGTATTTCCAAGCAAGTAGCAGTGACTTTATTTTTAAATGCCAGTAGGACTGCCTATAAGGAAAATGCTTTTATTGGGTGCAGCTGGCATAGTGTGTCCTCCAGTGGTCTCTGGGAATGGGGTGGCAGTAGGAACAACAAGCAAGTGCAGCCACCTGTAGTGACACTATGGTAAGGAAACTTACCTGTGATAAATACAAGGTCTTATATGGAGAGTCTCTGGAGCAGCATGAAAGATGTCCTTTGCACATGTTTGTGTATTTAACCCCTGCACAACTTTGATAACAAAGTTCAAGGTTATTTTATACAGCATACCACACAGTCAGCAAAGTTGTTCCCTGAGTGTCAAAAGCCAGGGCACTGCTGTTCCTAGGTAATACACCTCATTCTAAAGAAAGAAAAATTTCCTGGACATGGTGACATAGGGACCTAGCTGGCTGTGGCTCTAGCCAGAGCTGGCTCAGGCTTGAGGCACCCCGTGGGAACACATAAAGTGTACAAATACACTAAATCAAACCCAATTTCCTTAGAGTGTCATTAGAGTGATGACCCTAATCACCCTAATCACCATCCTTTTTGTCACACACTAATTCAATGAAGAGAATTATTTCCATGTAGCAATCAAGCAAGACATCTATTTTGAGGAAAGGGTCCAGGACACAGGGATACCCAACTGTGAGTGAAGTTCCCTGAGTCCTGGATAAACAAAATTCTTCTCCTCTGTGCAGAACCTGGACAGAATGTTCTTTATCTGAGCGAATCTTAAGTCCCCTCACCCTTACAATGTCCATCATGAAACCTGTTTTGTGATTCTGTCCAAGCTTTGCATGAAGTTCACCATAAAAGCAGGGAGTGGATTTTCCTCGGGAGGTTGAAGGAGGAACCCACTAAGACATTGGCATTGCAAAGCATGACTTTCAGAAACTTTACATCATGTTACATCAGAATCACACTACAGCATTTTGAAAACATTTATATCTACTTGAAGGTACAGATATCAAGTCCTCACCCTTTTTACCAGGTTGGGCAATGAAAAATACCTATACATCATTTATTTCAGATTATATCACTGTTGAAGCACCATTTAAAAAAAAAAGATTTAATATGTCCATGAAGTCAGCTCAATATTGTATTTATCAGATAAATTTGATTGCAGTCCTTCTAGAATAAGTCTATTATGGGATATTTTGTGAGTCACAGTGGATTTAGCCATTTCAGAATAATGCATTAAAATGATCCCAGGTGGCAAAAATAAGTGGTCTGGTTGGTGGTGGCAAGACTTCTGTACACAGTGATTAACATTGCTAAATAGGGAGGAAACGTAAGGCAAGTGAGTTCAAAAAAATATAGATAATTTTGGTGGCTAGGTGAAGTGTAAACATATGCATGTAGTCTGGGAGCAAGAGAAGATGAGATGACTGAAAGGCTGTTTAGAAAAAGGAGGAAGAGGTTATTTTAAGAAAGAATATCTGAAACTTTCCTTTCCATTTGAGCAGTCAAATAAGGATATAGCTAAAATTAGCTGAGATCTTGTGGCTGCAAATGGAGGTTACTCTGATTTCATCTGTAATGCTGGGGAACATTCCTGATCACCGCTGGGGATTCCTGAGTCCATGTATGTTCATGAGATCCTGTCACTCTTATTCAGTCAGTGCAAAGACCAAATATGTGCTTAGCCTGTCTGAAAATCTGCCAGAAGCACAGAGTCACCAGGAAGTGAGAGTCACTCTGAAAACAGCCTAGGAGAGAAATGTGGGCATTTGAGTTAGATTGCTCTTTTTTTGACCAGGTATTTTTTAATAGATGATCACAAAATCATGGTGTTTTATTGCCACCCCCTCACCCAAGTACTCCTTCTTACCTGGCACTGAATTCCTTGGTACAGTTAGTCCCTAAACCGTGTTGGGCAAGGGCTTCCTGCTCAGCAGATGTCATATGGGCTCAGCACACCACATCCCATATTTTAATCGGGTAATTTATTCTTCTTAAATAAAAAAGGAATCCAAAGAGTTATTCCTGGATGGAAAAAAAAGAGCATGTAGGGTGCAAGATATAAGCCTCAATATGATAATTTAATAATATATGAATAATCAATTATATATAAATAATATATAATATATAAATAATTTCATAACATATAAATAATATAAACAATGAATAATTTTATTTGCCTGGCAGTCAGTTCTTCTCACTAGCCAGACATAGATGTAGTTATCTCACAAGAAAAACGTCCTGCCCAGCAGCAAGCCAGAAAACAAAGTAGAAGGCGGTCAGTCTGAGTGAGAGTGGTGTGCTAATCATCAAAACACTCTGATTTATCAGCAGAGATTAAAATTTTCTTGCAAGATCTGTTTGTGGAAAAATCTGTTAGCTTTTTTGCCCCTGTGGTTGAAATCATGCAACAGAATGTTTCTATGTTTTGCTATGGCACTGAAGAAAAGGAGATTTATAATCACGGACATAAAAACTTCTGTTGCTTTAGCACATGGTGTTCTTAAGTGAAACAAAAAAATTGTATTTACCATGCCTACAACAAAAATCTCTTGTTGTTGCAGTTCCAAGTGATTTTATTTCAGTGGTTGGAAGATATCTCAAATGGAAACTCTTTTTGGTTTTTATTTTGCCTTTTACTTTTTCATTTGTAAAATCAGGAGAGCTGACATTGCTGTTAGCTAATGTTTTCTTAATAACAGTTATGGCCAAGAATTTCTTCCAGGGTACTTGAAACTGATGTTTCCAAAACAAAGGGAATTCAGATTGATAGTTGGGATGAAAAATAATGATTTCCTAGAACAAAACCTTCTATGACGCTTTTCTAGCAGAAACCCATTTTGCTCATTTTGCATCCTGATAATTTTCTTAACATCCTCGCTGTTAAGAAAGAAAATTAAAATGAGTATTAGCTTTCCTTCTAGTTGTTATCTGCTGTCTCATTGCAGCTGATAGGCAGAATATTTATGCAATGCAGACAGAACGATTGCCTTGCCCAGCTCTTAGAAACCTGATGCAGAGAGAAGCTCTTTCTTAGACCCAGGGGAGATATAAAAATACAAGGGAATATTTTTCATGTAATAGCAGAGGTATCAGATGACATGTTGTTAATCTTTTCATGTTACAGTAATATTCTTTCATCAGACATATTTCAAATTGCCACTCTGCAAAGAATTAAGTAACAACACTAGATAACGTCTAGTTCTCATTGAGCTAACTAAAGACATAGTATATAACTGACTAGTTTTAATGTTTATGGGGTTTACATGGATTAAACTCCATAGTCTGTATGACTAGCTGCACCTTCCACGTACAATACAACAATCAGATAAGTCAAACTTCTTCATTTTTTAAACTGATCTTTAACATCTGCCAAGAAACCTAATGAAAATGTTTTGCCTACGAACACCAGATAACTTCCAGATGAATTCGATCTGCTGTGTTAAGCAAGAGATAATAACTCATATGGTGTGGTACAGCTTAGGTATTCAGATCTGCAGTTCATGACAGGTTTCCTGTTCTTGAGAAAAATACCACGCAAAGATAGCTGTGCATTTTCTTATCATAATTACACAGATGTAGGAAAATGTCAGCAATAGGCTGAAATTCAAGGTGCCCATTGATAATCTTTTCAATTAATAAATCATTACTCAAATAGAAAACTACACCTTCGGTTTCTGTTCTGAAACAGCTTTTTCTTTGATCTTTCATTTATTTATCCATGACATTCAAATTGATATGAAAATGAAGAAATGATCAGCTGGTCACAAAACCATTTTCTTCAAGGGCAGCTCAGTGATAAAGCATGAGGAATGTAAGCTTCTGACAATAGAAAAGCTATACTTGAGCAGGGACTTATTTCTACTGCAAAATGTAAGAATCTGCAAACAAAAAAAAGTCAGGTGTTTTTTAAGGATATCACTCAGCAATAGAATGGAACTGTTACTGACAGAGCTGTGGAAAATCAGGGTAGGCTGAGATGAGAAACAATATCATGTTGAAGAATACATGCTTTCAGATGGCAGCAAACAAAGTGGCTTAGCAGACTGTTTCCATCTCTAATGCATGTCCTTAGTCAGTGTTGTAGAACATTTATTTCTTCTAGCTGCGTAGTTTCCCAGCCTAATGTGAATGCATAACCAACACAGGAGTTGAGTTTGAGTTGTATTAATGCTTGTTTAAAAAATGGTCTGAGATACTCAGAAGGGAGAAACTTTAGAAGAGCAAAGCATTTCTATACTTGAAGATGATTTGTGAAGCATCATCTGCCTCCTTCTGCTTTGGTTTTGAGACACTTCATGTCTGTCGACACCCACCTGCAGAGTATTTGAACGCCAGAAATAAACATTCTTCAGAGCAGCTGATGCAGTGTTTAGCAAGGTTTTACTTTGAAGATTAACAATGTCACATTATAAAATGTTAGCTTGTTAAAAGGGCGGCATGCCCTCTCCAAGCACTGGTCAGGATCATGGAAAGGAAAAGGAAAAAAATGAAGTGCTCTGCCTCCTGTGTTTGCAACACCACAGCACGTTGCTCAGTGTTGCAAGGAAATGTTCAAATTAGGAGACCCTCCTTGGAAAATAGTGACAATCCCCACCAGAGCAGTTTTGCTGGAGGAGACTGATGGCTGCTGCTTGTAACACATTGCTATGAAGAGAAGTTTCCTGGTATCTTGGTATTACAATTGGCACTCACTAGAATTTTCATATGAGGTAAACACTACCTTGGCCAATGTGCTGGGCTGTAGAGGAGAACCTCTAGACTTATGCTACTAGAAGAACTCAACTCTTCTCCCAGAATAGCAATAGACCATGTTCCAGGCAGGGAGAGACTTACACTGGTGTGAGTGGCTCTAGGGATCACAATAATACCCCAGAGCAAAAGCTACATTATTCTGGTATGGTCCTACTAAGAAGATTACTGAATTTTTCTTTAACTCCCTCCTACTCCCTGCAAATCTTCACCTGCCTGCTCATCCAGGAAGAGCTCTTCAAGAGGGGTGATCATATATCTGTCAAAAATTATGTAGTTATTCTTTACTCCATTTACATTAATCTACTTCATTTTCTTTTAAGGAAAACTTGAAAAAATAAGTTAATTTCTAAACCATTTAAGGAGTTTTTCTCAGAGATATGGTCTCCAGCTACAACTGGTATGGTCTCCAGCTCCAACTGGTAATTCATTGAACCTACCTGGTCTTTCCCACAATAATCCCATTCATATAAAAACTTCCATCTTCCATCTTCCATCAACAAACCAAACAAATCCCAAACAAAAAAACAACACACATACTAAAAAAAAAATGAACTAAACAGATCCAAAAAAACCCCTCATAACAACACACCCAGCAACAACAAAACCCAAAACCTACCAAGCAACCAAAAAACATAAACATTAACCAAACAAAAAACCAACCAAAGAAAGTATGGTAATATCTGTTTATTTTTAAAGTTCAACCTTCTTTCCTTCGTGTCCATGAGGATTTCCATTTGGCTTCAAGAGGATTCACCTTTGGGGATTCCCCTTAAGGGAATCACCTGTTCTCTCAGGTTCTCAGAAGATATGCTCCAGGCTGCAGGAGGAAGGGGATACTTAGATTTGCTATCTGTCTTTGCTCCTTCTCCCAGCAGGAATGGGTTTTTCTCTCTCTGCAGATGACTGCTGTTGAAGAGGAAGGTCAGGACAAAGATACAGCTCCTCTGTCCATAAGTCTCTAACCAGCTCCTGTTTAAACTAATTGTAATTCAATCTTCCCAACCAAAATTCTGTTTTGGGCAGGGATTGAAAGCAACAATTTACTGTTGTTAACGACTCCACTACAACAGAGCAAACCCACAGATCCACACTGTTAAAACAACAGGCTTTATTTCTATGGCGCTGATTTTTTTAGTCTAAAAACTCAGCTGAGTTTCCTTACACTTTAGAAACTGTCAGAAAGAAACTGGATGACCCTAATTTCTCTTGCCTGCAAAATAAGGCCTTTGCACAGTAAAAAAGAATTCAGCAAAACCAACAGACCACAGTTTGTAGCAGTGAATTGCTGAGCCAGAAAGTGTTTGCAGGGCTGACAGTGGTTTTTGTCCTAATACTCATTATCAGTTACTTCTCTCCAAAATATGATTATATCTATGCTACATCTAAAAACCATCTTTCTACATTTGCCATGATTACAGAAGTGTTTGCAAGATATTCTTATGTGTATGCACACAAGTGGGCTCAGGAAAAGCCATGATACTGGGGTTAAACAGAACCCAGCAAGGAGCTGTGTATTTGATTTTAAATTACAGTTTTAGTAGTCCAACAGAGGCATGAAGGATATTTTATATGATAGAGAAGACCGTGTTAAGTGGACTCATCAAAGACACTGTTTTGCTGAGCTTTAAATTTGAAGCTATTAATTTTTAACATTACCCATTGACATCAAAACTGTGTTTTTAGGATAACCTATTACCATGCCAGGAAGGTGACTACACAACTACTAAACACTCTCTTCTTTCTCCTCATCAGAGGTGAGGGATATATTTCCTCCTTTCAGCTCATGGCACAGTCTGAAGACATCAAATATTATTAACCCTGTTAATAATGGGGTAAAAGACATTCAGAGAGACGAAATACCATGTACAAGGAGAAGCTGGCCAGATCTCTTTTCTGACACCTGATCTACAGTAAAAGGATGAACTGTGTCCTCTATAAAATAAGCCCATACTCATGGCAGTACAAAATCTGATACGTGTTCATAAATTTAGGGTATACCTTGTGTCTTATGAGATGTTTTATGACTACAAGGGTTTGGGGAATCACTCAAGGAGAGATCATTCCTTAAAAGATATCCCAGTATTTTAAGCAAATAGAACCTTCTGCATTCCATTTTTTAGAGGCCCTGATTTCAAACAAATAATCATGATGCCTTTTTTTCCTGCTGTTATTATCTCTTTTACAAATTGAAGGGTCTGTTGGAGATGTTTGTCAGTTGTATCATTGTTTGATTCTCACAGAGTAAGAGAAAGCAAAGGTGTGAAAAGAGGGATGAAGAAGATTTAAAGAGGTCATGTTTCTGTTCCAAGCCAGGATCAACCATTTCTAAATCATTCTTCACATAGTCATAAAGCATCCCTGATTCGGTCTTATAGTTGTTGACAGAGATAGTTGGAAAAGTCCTGAGATAAACTGTTCCTAAGTATTTGTACCATTACAAAATAAGTCTTGGTGTCTGTCTCAAATATACCAGCAGATAATTTAAAACCATTTTTTTTTTGCTCTATCCACAGAAATTATTACCTCCCCTTTTGCAATATTCTTTTGCGTTTTTAAAAGCTGTTATCATGTCTCCCCATAGTCTTTGTTCTTTTGTAGGAATTAAAAAATACAGTTCTTTCCTCACAGGTCATATTCTCTAGACCTCTGACCTGCTTGTAGCTCTTGTCTGCACTCTCCACTTGATCTACACGTCTCCTGGGAAACAGCTGAGTGTTTGCCTGCAGCCCATGAAGTGAAAGGATTATTCCCGCTTCCTCAGATATGAAACTTCATTTGGATATGGCAAGTTTGGAAGCTTTTTTTGCTTTGGGAACAATTCATGAGCAGTGTTGAGATCAAATACCTTGAGTGAAAACCTGAAATCAATTTTTTGCTAGTGTATTACTGCATAGTATTTTGTAACTTGCTCACAAAAATCCATTTGTCAGGAACTGCTGTCAAATGTGAATCCTCAATACTCAACTAACAGAAAGTCTTAAATCCCAGACAGACCCTCTTGAAATACTACCTCATACACAGCCACACTGTGTGGCAGTAAACCCATGATAAATGCACTCTGGGCTTTCCAATTCAAACCAACTTTTACCTGAACATTCTTACTAATGCAGGAGGTTCAGACAGATCCTCCTTGACTTACCATATCTTTCCTTTTGTCAAAACCTGGCTTTCTTTGTTATAGATAAAAACAAGGGGTATTTTTTTTATAAATCTGCACTATTTGTTATTTATTTCTGTGCTATCCTTGGGATGTTTATAATAGATTAGCTTTTTATTTTATCATTTTCCAAAAAATGTATGCTAAGCTGGCTAGTCACCAGAGTCTTAGCTGCTCCCATCCCATTTTTCAAATTCATTAGGTCTTTTCAAGTCATCTGAAGCCTCACCCAGTCATAAATTGTGCCCTGGGATGATTTCATTCCCACCCAACCCAATTCAAACATGTAGTCCATATAAATAGCCTCTTGTTTTCTTGATCTAAGTTGACTTTTTCTGCCTTTGTCACTCATTTTAATGGCTTGAAAGAGAGTAGATTTAGGCTGGATATTAGGAAGAAATTCTTTACTGTGCAAGTGGTGAGGCACTGGAAAGGGGTGTCCAGAGAAACTGTGCACGACCCAACCCTAGACAAGTATTCAAGGCCAGATTACATGGAGCCCTGAGTATATGATATAGTAAAAGGTTCCCTGACCATGGCAAGGATGTTGGAATTAAATGATCTTTAAGGTCCCTTACAGTCCAAACCATTCTGTGATTCTGTAATTCTATGTTCTTGTTTATTCCAGCTTTCTTAGTCTGACAGTCTTTGGGCTCAAAACACACTGCACACTCTGCTTCATTGTCTTCACTGCTGCTTCACTCTTCTGCATTTTTACTTGCCAAAAATGTAGTTGCAAAAAATTCCTATATTTATTTAAATCTTTTGTGTTTGCTTTTGTCTCCATGTTAAAAAGATGTCTCGCTATGTTTCCAGTGTTTTCTCTGTGACTGGTAGTTTGCATTTTCATTCTTAACTTTGTGAAAAAACACCAATCTCTAATTCATGTTGATGCTTTAAGTTTCAGCTTTTGTGGTTTTTAGATTCTATGCTGCCTAGGGCTGTAGTTCTGAGCCTCACATTAAGTGTCACTCAGCTCTCTTCACAGAGTAGGTAGAAAAAAAATTCTTCTCCTGCTGAAGACCAAGGACAACAACTAAAAGTTTAAGGCCCAAAAGCATAAACAATGGTGCAATGAAGAGAGAAAACAAGAAGGATGGTACTTCACAACCTGAAGCTGTATTTGGACATTTAAATCCCAACATGCAAATAGACCAAAACCTACGAAATTTTAAGACCTCCTGACTGGTGGTCCATTTGGGACCATTCTAAGTCCACCTAGATGTAGCCCTGATCAGGTTCTTGTGCTGCCCAAGGTGTATCCTTAAAGGCCTTTCAATAAATATCTACTTTATTCTCTAGCTCTGTTCAGTGTCTGTTCCAGATCAGCCTTCCCAAGCCATCAATGTCCAGAGGTCTTGAGATGGAACCAGTTTACCTGTAATTAGTGTGCCTGCTGGTTCCTGCCTTGTTTCCTTCATGCTGGGGTCTGATACCCCAATTAGGCAAAGTAAAGAGATTATTTGCTTTACCATTCTCTCCCTTCACCTTCTCCCACCCCAATCTCTTGCCAGTCCAGTGTCTCTTTTGCAATATTTCCTCCCATCGTTCCGACACTAGCAGGTAACAAGTCTTTACCATACTTGCCCTGTTTTTAGAGACCTGCTTGCACTCTTTCTTTATTCCTGCAATCCACCATCACAGACTGGTGCTGATTCTGAAACCATAGTAATAAACAGTAATTCATGTGGGAAAGGAGGATTTCAGTTCAACATATTGTTCAAGAGCAAGGCCTACTTCAGTCATATCTGTAATTTTAGGGCATTTTATAGTTATTTTAACCTCAAGGAAGAGAGTTTCTGCATCTTCTGTGGGCAACCGGTACCAGCACTGAACCACTCTTATTTAAGTGAAATGTTTTTTCCTTATGTCTCGTTGGAATTTCTTTTGTTGAAGGAGAAGCTGTAAGGATATGAGAAATCCAGGCCTGATATGTGTGTACCTGTTAGTGATCATCTCTTCCCACTCTGAACTTCTGATAATACTGTTCTAAGTGGTGGGGTTTTAAACCCATCAATTTGGAAAAACGTAAAAAAGGAGGAGGCATGACGTGGTGTTACTTCTGGCTAGTGCAAATACTGCTCTGAAGGTGTGATGCAGGAGGAAGGAAGTAGCCTTTCACTCTAACAGCAAACATGCATAATTTTTCAGCTAAAGGTTTCCGCAAAATTTTAAACACACATAGCAACAAAACATAGAGAAGTATAGGAAAAACCCAATCAATCAACCAAAGAAAAACTCCAACAAAAAGTAAACAAGCAAAAAAAACCATAGACAAATGGAAACCTAACCCATAAGAAAGTAACATATTACACAGACTGGATAATTTCTCTGGATATCTTATTTCAAATCTTTGACAAGAAACAAAGGTAGAACACGTGAGATTCAAACAGTAGAGTTAAAAAAAGAACTCAGCATGTGAGAAAGCAGTGAGTTCACTCACTTTGTCCTGCTGTGAATTTTTCTTTCCTTGAGAGTGTTCCTTTTTTAATCTCCACACATGTCTGACCAGAAGTACTGGTGGAGGCTGCGTTTGTTACATGAGAGATGCTGAGCTTTGAAAAGGTGACTTCATGGCAATATGTTAGAACCAAGGTTAGGTTAAGTGGCTAGTCATGTTTTATATTGAGTGACAGTGTACTAAGAGATGGTAGGAAAGACAATGGAAGGACAATGAGGGTGAACCTCAGTGGCACGTCTCAGAAACATTGTCCTTCTTATCCCTCCACTGAAGATTAAAAATGCCTTGCAGTACAGTGGTTTGTAATTTTGTGATTCATTTACTTGATGGTAGGTTAAAACACTTTATATAAATATTAATGACTATTGATGAGTAGATACAAGAGACAGATAACAGTGTCATTTTCTTTCAGCAACCACAGCAAGATCTCTGGTGCTGCAGGAAGATACTTAAGGACTTTTGTAAGAAAGTCTTTTTGTGGAGAATCTCCTGTTGGTTGAACACTACCCCAGACACAAATTAGGATATTTCACAGATCCTTGGGTTCTTCTGTAGCTGTTCAATCCTGTTGCCTCTGAACTCAGGCTCTACAGCTCCATACACGGCAGAACATGTGTCTGTGAGCACAATAAATAAGTGTAACCATAGAGTGCTCACTGGGGCACCACCTGTGACTTACGAGCAGAATGAGTGCAACCTCTGTGCATTAGAAAGCCTTGAGCATCAGATTGCTCCCTCAGGGACCATCACGTAATCCATAGCCCCTGCAGCAGAAAAAGAATTACGGAGTGAGGGCTGTTAGAGTCCAGATCACAAGGTTTCCTTAGTTCCCATTTAGCCCACCCCTGCCACAGTGGTACCTCCAGGAGGACTGTTATCCACATTCATCACAACCACCTGGGCTTTTGACTCCTCAGGGTGTATGCTGTATGTCTTGGAGCTCTTAGCAGTGAAGTGTTATCCAGCACATGCTGCCAGGAACTTTTGTTTGGAGTAAATCCCTGGTGATGTCTCTGTAGGCACTGCATGGAATGCACTGGGTTTCAAGAAAATAAAGGCTAAAATAGCCATGGAACTTTGCTTAGTTAAAGCCTGTCATCCAAGCTGCTCTGTACTACAGGCTTTTGAAATACTTTTAGTATTTGAAATACTTTTAGTACTGTTAGTACTGTTTAGTACTGTTTAGTAAAAAATAGACAAAGCTTGGAATAAGAAATTCCCTACTTATGCAAATGGATGTAAAACTGTAATATTTCCATTATTATTTTCCTTGTGTCTTTTTTTTTTATTGTGAAACTTACTGTTACAGTAAGATCTAAGGACATGATTTTGATTTTATTACTATTATTGATTATTCCAAATGCTCATTTGGGTCACATTCATGGAAAATTCTACAAAAACAAAAGCAATTTCATATTTTTTAAGAAAATAACATTTTAGCCACATATACACAAATTCAGTTAAATTATAAATTGAAATAAGAAGAGCACTTAGAATTGTTTACTCATGCCACGGTCTTGTTTTTAAAAGTCACCACAAAGGCTTGAGAGAATAATAAATACACTGAATGATAGTTTAACCATCTATAATCCCTCACAAGTAAATAGCAATCAAAAGAAATAATTAATTAAAGTTTTTTACTTTGTATCAAAAACAGTTAGAGTAGATACTTCAGCACTCATCATCTGCATAAAGCTATGTATAAGAAGTGTATAAAATATAAAATGTTTCTGGTCTTATCAAACTAAGTGTTATTAGTTAAAGCATCTATCTGATATAATAAAGCCCTCTTCTCTGTTTGGTAATTTTTTGCTAAGTATGTTAGATACCAAGCCAAACTGTTAAAATGTCAGTATATTTCTGAGAATTGCTACTCAGACTCCTGATATGTCACTGAAGACAGGCATGTTCAAAAGTATGTGTGGACATGCACAAAGAATTCTTGTGGAACTGTAGGACTTTGCTTAACATTATTCTCAAAACAAGGATTTCTGCACATTTCCACATGGTTATGTGGGCTTTCAGCTCATTTTCTGTTTCAAATAACATTTTGCTCCTTTCCTGCTGGAAATGAAGAGAGCTAGTTAGCTGCTTTGGAAAAGTGATTGTGTTCTTTTCTCATAAGCTGCATTTTCAACAGTGGCCATTACTCACGCTGTCTAAACATGCTGAAAAAGAGTTCTCGTTGTGTAGGTCTGTTCTTTATATTCTTTATACTCAGGTGTCCCTTAATGATTTCCATTGTCTGTGGCATGGATTCACCCCAAAATGTTTCAGCTTGTACTGAACAAGGTCAGGATGACTATGATATTCCTATCCCTGTTTGCATCTGCATTCCTCCCACAGAATTGCTGAGAAATTCACATTGCTGTCCACTGATGTAATTCTCAAGGGATATCGGATAAGGAAATCACCCTTTGTACTCTCGGAACTACCAATAATGCAAAAAATCTACTGGAAATGGAAAAACTGGAAACTAGTTTTGTGGGTTTCGTTTGTAGGCTTTTGTCCATGCTTGCTTGTCTCATCACTAACACAGAAATCTACTAGTAAAAATCTGTCTAAGGAGACATGCTAAGAAGAAAAAACAACAATAGTAATAATAATAAAAAAATTGTTAAAGCATTTGGAGGGATATAAGAACCATGACACATCTTGAGGGAAAAAAATAAAGGAGGAAAAAAACTCAGAAGGCAGAAGAAAATCATTGAAGAGGGGGGAAAAAAGGAAAGACATCACCTAGTACAGAAAACTAAACATAAAGGAAGCTGCAAATTTCAGGATGGATTAAAAGTAGGTGAAGACTCCTTCAGCAAACAGAGTCGTTTGTGCAGACAGGAGAGTCATGGAGAAGATCTACTTTTGACAAAGATAAATGCATGAAAGAAGGAAAGAAAATGCCAAAATCTTTGCCAAAATGTTGCTCAACTTGTAATTTGGGGACTTGTCTTGCAAAATATCATGTCAATTGAATAACCCTTTTCTTTCATCCAAGAGCTGTATGAAGAAACCACAGCTAAAAGGGATGAACAGAGCTTAACTCTAGAGTCTGGATGCAAATCAGGATGTGGTGAGGTCTGTTTATCGGTGTTGGGTGTGTGATGTTCTCCTGTTACATTAAGGATATGTTTGAAGTAGTTACCATGTGAGGATTGTGCAATGACTCAAACAAAGTGACCTTGGCCATCTTGGTTCCATTCCTCTAAGGCTGTGTCAAAAACTCCCTTTGTCCCATTTGGCCCTTAGTGAAACCAGCTTGGGTTGCATTTCCCATGTCAATCAACCCTCCTGTACTCTGAAATGTGGGCAAGTTGGTTTTGAGAAGGGCATTATCTGGAGCATAAATTGATACCTGCTCATTTTCATGGACATTTTGCAGGAGGTGTAAGGAAGCGACAAGAGAAACTCCTGTTGGGTGAAGAGATCAGAGAAAGTACTGGTGATACAACAATGATGATTCCTATTCTCAACCTACTCATAAAGCAAAGAGAGATGATTTAAAAAGTTTTTCTGTGGTTTGCTGTGTCTGTCTTTTTCGATCAAGATAACATCAAAATCAGGCACACTAAGTAAAAATAAATGCTGTTTTCAGAGACCTGTGGGCATTTTTTGAGAACACTTCCTCTTCAGTTGAAGACCAAAGCTGCTATTTTTAACCTAATGAGCAGCACTGTTAACAGGGAGATATGCCTGGTTTGTGCAAAATGCTACCTGCCTCTTTTGTTAGAAAATATATTAAATAAATAAATAAATAAATAAATCAGAATTCAAGTACAAAAAAAAGGTGGATAAACTTGTTTATATTTTAAAAGCTAGAGAGAATAAAGGAAAAAACATAATTTAGCAAAAACTTTGAACTTTGTTGCTGTTTGGCTTAAAAGACCATTTTTTCTTTAGCAAACAAAAAGATGGTTCTTGGTTCTCAGTTTACCTTGGGAGTCGTGTGGTTTTTATTACAAAGTTCCTGTCTAGATATTGGTACTGTTGTGAGCTCTGTAGTCTCAGAACTTTATCATGCTAATAAAATTATCCCCAAAAGTCCACTTTGGCAATAACTAGTAGTATTATCCTTGTTTTACACATATCAGAGATTACATGATATAGCTCAACCCATGCATCATGTCTGGAGGTTACCATGAAGTAAATTCTAAGAGCCTTGCTGTCACTCCTGAGCATTTTGACACAAATCAGTCACTCTACTCTTTCTCAGTGCAAAAGGTTTACTTGAAATAGACCGTAATAAAACACAGCATTCTTGAAAAAACAGTGTAATTTTTATGAAAGTCATAGAGTGGGCACTGAAACATGAGGACTTGTAAGCTGAGTCACTGTATCTGATATGCAATGAGTTTCTTGCACTGGAGACTGATCCATGTGAGATTTGCATCTACCAGCTAAGTTATGTAAGAGCAGACTGCAGTTTTATTAGTTTACAAGTGAACGGTTTATTTTTTGGAAATTGGCAGCAGCCAGTCAGAATAGTAACAAATTATGAGCAACTGCAGTATGGTTAATAAAAGTTGTTAGTTGGAGGTCATCTATTTCTGGGTAGTTTCCTTTATATTATTGTCTCGTAAGCAAAGACCCTATATTGGACTTGCAGAAGAAATCCCAGAGCAAGGGGGACACTAGTTTCTTCCTGGGGGATAGCTGAAATCCATTCAGCTCGTTCTGTGCATGGCTGTTTGTGACTCCCCATTTCCAGAGAGGGGAAGGAGAGAGTGAGTGAGTGAGTGAGTGAGTGAGTGAGTGAGTGAGTGAGTGAGTGAGTGAGTGAGTGAGTGAGTATGTATCTCTCTCTGCCTCTCAGAAATTCTTAGTCCTTCCTGTCTCCTTTAATTGAAACCTGATCTTCAAAGTGCCCAAACAATACAGCACGTTTATTTCTTCTCTGGTGATTTTGCAGAGAACATCATAGAAATCATGGGTTAAGAATTGTTCTCTACATTTGAATGAGAGAGAGACTGAGATGCTCTTGTTTTTCTCACATTTCAGTATTCAGGATGTTCCCACCACTTTTAAACCCTTTTTACCTGTCAAAAGCCAGTTGATAAATCCTGGTGGATTAAGGTCACCATCTCCACTGGCAACTTTCTAAGCACTGTAGAGGGAAAAAGTCTTCCCATGAGGAGGAAAAAGTTCTGATTGCTGAAGGATTAGAGAAGAATCTACTCTGTAGAACTGAGTGCACTGTCTTGGGAACCAAGCAGCAAATGGATATTATATACCAGAGATTTTGTAATGTGTGTGTGACCTAAAGTGCCATATAATATGCACTACCAGGAAAAGTTAACACTAGGGATTCAATTAATTAGTTAACCAAGTGTCAAAAAAATGGTAAGAAATCACCACTGAGCAGAGAGGTGCTCCAAGTGTGAATAAAGAGTCAGGTATTAATTCCAGCCGGATTCCAGACATACACCAGTGAGATGAAAGTAGATATGAAAATCCCAGAAAATAAACTGTGATTTTTCAAGGGATCATCGCCCATATCAGTGTGCTCATGCTGGTCCTTGAAACTTCTGCCCAACCTGCTCTTATGGGCATCCTCCTCAGTACGCCTCCAGATTCAGAAGAAAACATGATCTGGTGTTGCAGGAAGTTTGTGACATTTGATCCTATCTAAAGCCAATATGAAAAAGAGATAATTCCTCTCCTGTTGGCTTTTCCATTCCTGAAGACTTGGTCCTCTGGTGTCTAGACTGAATATTGTTGACACTTTCTATTTCTCAACAGAGGTAATACTTCTAGATATTTTTGTGTTTTAGTCTTTCTATTTTTCTTTGAATTCTCTACATTTCCTTCACAATGATTTGAAAAGGGGGAGAATGACAAGGAAGAAGGAAATCCCCTGTATTTCGCCACCAGAGACAAAATATTTAACAATTTAATGCGGAGTGTTATTAAGGCCAAATAAAATTGTTCCTGTTCTTACAGCCACTGTTTACCTTTTTCACAAGGCCATGACACCATTCATTCATGTCTGGTTTTGCATGTATATTCCAGACCCTTTTTTTTCCAGACTGTTCTCTAGACTACTACAGTCCACCTTGAACTGGTACAGCTGATTGTCCTTTACAAAGGAATCTTTTATTTGGGTTAAATTCATTGTATCTGGCTTCTGTGTGGTTGGTTTTTGCCTTTCCCCCCTGTCTCAGGTCCTAGTGCTTTTATTTACCAAGATAATTTTGCTTTCTTAGCCTGGTAGTCCCTCATGGTTGTATATATATGGCCAGTGAGATCTGGACAAGAACAGAATACTTTGTAAGTAGAGGGCAGTGTTAAATTCTTTGGGGTTTGTTTTTTCCAGTGATATGAATAAATAAAACACACTCAGGACTTTTGCCTAGCATCAATGCCAACTGCACAGTACTTCAGTACACAGCACCTACATCCAAACTGTATGTGCATTTCACTTAACTCTCTATTAGCTATAGATCTGGGGATTGTCTAACATGGTAATCTTCATTCCACATAGATTTGAACCAGAATAATTCAATTGTCTGAGTAACAAGTTCCGCTGCCTGGGACTTGACCTTTTCTGATTCTCTGTTTAATTGACTAGAATTGCTTTTGTTAGCAGTTAGACAAGTGTTAAGGTGTTACCCAGGCATCCGAAAGCTCGTGGCAGGGTCTGTGCTACATGCAGGTCTTATAAGCACTGACATTTGTCTTTGAAGAGAGTCATCAAGACTCTCTTGGAGAGTTCCATTTTGACATTCTAGGGCAGAAGTCTACCTGCCTGTTGATGTAAAGCAGTAAATTTAATTTTAGTTTTAATCTGAGCAAAAAGTTTTCCTGAATGAGTGATTTAAAAATAGACCAAAGTCTTACTGAAAGTTACAAGGAGAAAGACTAGTCCTGCTGAATGCCTCACTGATCCCAAATACAGCACACATGCAGGGTACCATCATACACAGAAAATGTTTCTGTTATTCAAGAGTCTGTACTAAGAAAGGGCTGAAGTCTCAAGCCCAGTCAGAAAGAGTGGTTTCTGCTTTTGTGTATCTGTCTGGATAAGTTGTTACTACTAGATGTGCCAGTTATCTCTGAAATATTATGTTAAAATTTGTCAGTTGAAGGGCAGCATCATGTTTCTTCTTTCCCTTGTGACCAATCATTCATCAAAACATTAAATGCAGTACAAGATTGGGCATGAACCTTCTACACTGTGTTTGGCACCAGCAGGGCAGTTCCACAATCTCCAATGATGATGTTTGCTAGCTCATTAGAGTCAGAGAGCTGCTGTGTTTATCCAGGTTCTTGTCCTGGACCCTACCCTAGAAAATTTCAGTTTGTGCAAATACCTATAGGCAGCATTTGATAAACATGTGTGTTTGTAGGCTACACAAAAGGCTTTGTCATCCACCTGCCACCACCATGGTGACCAGGGCCAAAGGAGATTCTGAAAATGCTGCCAAGCAATCATGGTACTTTGAAAGTGCATTCAAGATTACAGCTTTTGAGAAGCACCATGAACCATGTGCAGACTCAGAAAGACCCAGACATTTCCCTCAGCCTCAGAGTGCAATGCAATGAATGTCACAGACAATTTGACTAGGCTGAGCATGAAGCACAACCACCAGTCAGCTCCTCACACACCCACATCCAGGAGTTAATATAGGACTTCATGGCTGTTCTTGCTTGGCTAATCTCATGAAGAACAGAATTCTGGAAAGCTCTGCCTCTAAAAACATGTAGAGGTCATGGTGGATAACATCCAATGGTCTCAGCCAAAACCACCTGCAAGCTCTCTGGGGCTGACAGGGAGCTCTGACAAATTCCACCTCTCCTACACATTTTATTTGGTGGGTATTTGTGAATGCCTCACCCATAAACTTTACAGGAGGACTGTTCAGTGTTTTTTGCATAAATTATGTTTTATTCCTCTTCCAAACACTCTTTCTTTCCAGAGACCTAGGCACTGAAGAACCTGATGCTGAGGGACCATTTTTTGCAGGTGGGCTAGCCAGGCCCCCAGGCTATGGCATGCCTGACTGTAAGCCACTATCTCCCCTTGCTATGAATTCTGCTTCAACTGTTTTTCTCTTTAAATTAATGCCTTGACAATAGTGATACAGTGATTCTTTTTGATTTTGGGTCAACTAAATTTCTTTTCTAGAAAGAATAAGTACCAAGTTCAACAGGAAAAACTGAAGGAATCTAATTCTGCCACAGTAGGGGTGAAAATAAAGTTTTCATCAGGATTCTACTGCACATCCACCAGGAAAGTGGGAGAATGTAGAAGTACCTCTCCATACCCCTTGTATGATATCTAAATTCAGTCTTTTGACCAGACTGGGACTGTCACCTATATGCTTTCCCATTTTGTGAGGCAGAGTATCCTCAGTTACTTAATTCTGAGATGTAGGTGAGGATATTGAAATTTACAGAGTAGGTAAAAAGAACAAAACAGTGCGGTACAGCAGAGGGACACATGCACAACTGATAGGATGGTCAATAGGACAATCATGTCTTCAGACTGTGTGCAACCCTGCCAGGATGTACTTTGCTCCACATGGGAGGCTTTTCAAGGGCCTGGTTAATTGCCTGGAGCTTGTCTGCAACTTGGCCTGCTCTGGGTGGTCCAGTCATTCAGTTCTAAGTGTTTTCTATTGGTTTGCAGTTTCAGTGGATGTTCCTGTGAAATAATAGTTTTTACCCACATGACATGCAGGGAATTCTGTAGGGATCACATGAAATGTAGCTTATGCTGTTTACTCAAATACCTCACACATACACCTACAGAATAAGAACATAGTCTGGAGTGGAAGAAACACTGACTAGGGTCGAGTTGAACATTTGGATTCTGCATTATTTGTTCTTTGGGAAGTCAAAAAGTGTGAGAGCATACCAATAAATTCATTCTTTACTCTCTCAGGATCCTACTGCTACCATTTTTGATTGTAGTTTCTATTTTTTTGTTTCTATCTGGAGACCCATGCTGTGGGTTCTTTCCCAATATGTGGTCTGTCCACCACTGCTGCTTAAAGTAATCAGGAGACAGCAAAGTGCTGGACCAGACTCACATCATAAAAAACATGAATCAGGCTCTAAAGCAAAAAAAAACCCCAAATATTAAAATAAAATTCATAGTTGACTCTTTTTTCTTTTTTTTCCTTCCATGCTGTTCATAACAGTAATAAGAAGCTACATAAGAAGCATTAAATATGCCATTAACACAATATAATACAGGTTTTCCATGGTTTTTGGTCATTCCGGTGAACAAGTGGACTTTTACTTCACTGAAACTAAAGCAGACAGTGGCAAACTTTGACTTGTCTGCATAGTGTTTCTCATGTTCTGCTTCTCATGAGGGCTTACGTTAAGTGTTTTTTTGTGCCCTCACAAAAAAGGAAATGCACAGAGCATTTTACATGTTAGATGCAAGCATTTTCTCCTACTGTCTTGCCTGAAAGGTGAGAAAGCTGTATGAATTCTTTTTGTCAGTTCCTTCTTTTTTACCTTGTTTCTTCCACTGCTCACAGCTGCCTGCTCATTATCCCACCTTCATTAGAGAGAGAGAATTCTTCACTAGGTAAAAAAGAAGAAAATGTTCACAGTAGGAAAGGTCTCTTCTAATCTGGGCCAGACTAAATTTCACGCAAGGTTTCTAAACTGTGCATTGAGTTCATTGTGTTTCTAAATCTGTGTCAGCAGCCACTTTAATACGAAATCAACCATGTGCTCCTTTGAGCTCATTCCCAGTTTCGTTTTGTTTCCCAGGTGAAGTTTCATTTGTTCATTGTGATTTTCAGAGTGAAATGAAAAAGCATTCAAATGGACAGACCTTTCCATACGTCTCTCTTAGAGACAATTGTAAATGATATCTGAGGCATGAAAAGTTTACTTTGGTCTGGAACATTAATTCTGATGCACTAATAATTGGATGCAATTTAGTTTTGTTATAACTCCCAGAGCTACTTCAATACAATTAGGAGAAAAGGAACCTCGACACAATGGCTTTGCCATAGATAGCATGACAAGCAAAATGCAAATGTGTAGACACTTTTAATATTGTCCTTTGTAATGAGCATAAAAACTTGTAGAACAGAAAAAAGGAACTAATTAATTTTAAGTGAATATGTAGTGAGATTTTTGCATTTGTATCTCAGCTATTAATTAAATAAATAAATTTAAAAAAAAAAACAAAGAAAACTATATAAATTACTCTTTTGAGTTTGATTCTAATCATGCATACACAGGTAGGGTGATTAGTTTATTTGCATATCTGTGTTGACACTTGTAATTTATGTCAAAGTACAGAAGCACCTGCAAATGAAATCTGTTAAATCAATAACTCATAACAAAGATGTTTGCTGTTTGTTTGTTAACTTGTTTTCCAGCTAGTAGTACCTAAAACTCCCTGGCACAGTTAGGTAGGGGGAGTAAATTTTCATCTCTCGTTTCAAGATAAGTATATGTGAAAGCACTGTGGACAAGGAGATAGGCAGAGATTATCCATCTTGCTTTTATGAGGAACTCCCTTCACACATTTCTCCAGAGAGGAGAAGGAAGAAGGATTCCACCATTAAGATATGTAAAATTAACAGGGCTGCTTCTGTGTGCAGTGGAGGGGACATGTTCCTATTTGTAATGATGCTGCTGAGACACCTTACAACCTTCACTGCTTTTATTTTTTTAGCATGGTCAGAGCAGTTGCCAGATTTGTTCTAAATTCCTAAGAATTACAAAGGAGTAGGATACTGAATTTGAGGTTTGTTTCTACTCCTTTCCCCTTTGCCCATCATACAGAGTAAGGCCAGTAGCACAGCTCTAACAGGGCACATTCCATTTGGCCATTTCCCTCTACTCTTGCAGAAGTCTAAGATTTTGTGGACTTCTTTGTGAACTGATACAAAATTGAAGGTCTGAGGGTAGGGCTGAAATATTCTGCATACCCTCTACAAGCATATTGGGTATTTTTTTTGCTGGGTGCCAGTGTTGAGTGTCTTGTCAGTGACCTTTAGCTTAGCACAGTTATCTGCAATTTTGGGGTCTGAACTTGGTAACTCTGGTGGCACCTTCCGTTGTACATGTTAGAGCACAGAGGTAAGCATGGGAATTGTAAGCATGGTCTTCCACCATATACAAAGGCATGGGCTGAAGTGGAACAGTGCTTTGGGAGCTCAGGCCTTCAGTCTCTCACCACTGAAACAAAGCATTTTGCATCTAATTCTCTGGGCAAGGATGCTCTGTTGGCTGCACTGGGGCCAAGATGTCTGGGATGTATCCTGCCAGGCCTCATTGTCAAGTGACAATGTCTGGAGCATCCCCTAACCTCCACTGCCCTTTCTCCTTCCATGTGGAAAAAAAAAAGGGGGGGGGGATTGACTTTAGCCCCTGAAAGAGTCAGTTAAAGAGAAATTATTTGACATTTTAAACCCTTTTTTTTTTCTTTGTAGGCAATTTGTAGTGGAAAACATTTTTTCAACCCCGTGCTAATAAACTCACAAAAATTTGGAGCCAGACAAATACGTATGTGTCTAGACTTCCAATGCATTTTCCCCTTTATACTCACTTCATTTCTAGACAGATGCTGCTCAAACAGGGTATGCATGTGCATGCAAATATAATGCTGTGTCACAATGCTATTTCCAGTGTAGGCAGTTGCCAGTTTGTGTGTTCTGACTCTAAGTCCCTCCATCTGCGCTCAGAGCAGCAGCATGCAGTCCTGCAACCTCAGAGGGTTTTGTCTAGACTGGGGAGGAAAAAATAAAAGTATTCTGTCTGTTAGGAATGGCAGGCAGAGAGACATGCAATGGATGGGCCAGCTGGCCAATAGGTTTTTAGATAAATCAAATTTCAGCTCTATGCTTAGGAACAGTTATTAATCCTGTCTCTGGAACTTGAATTTGTTGCCTTTTGACAGAACTGGGAAAAGCATTACCCTTGTCATCAGACTGGAGTACATTATAGATTTGTCAGAATATGTTATTTAATTGTTCTATAAAAGATTGAGGTCCCTAAAGAAAGCAGATATGTAGAATAAGAGAATTACAGAATTCTATTCAAGTAGCTATAAGTTATCTCATGCCAGGCATCTGTTTCCAGGCCCTCTCTGTGGTGAACAGGGGATGGTGAAAGCATTCTTTTGAAAGGGTGGGCAGTGGGAGTGGACAACCTTATCTCTCTTTACCAGAGAAAGTGGTGGGTCTGTCAGCATATTTAGCATAAATACCCTCTAAAAACTTGCTGCATGCAAGTCTGCTGAGAAAAAAAAAATCAATAGTAGGCTTTGTACACATTTTTACTTGTTGCTATATCAGACCAGACAGAGAAAATGAAAATTGGCTCGCTAGCCTTTTTATGCTCTGATAATTCTAGTCTTTTGATCGCTGGAAAATCTAAAATGCTTTGGCTGCTTTCTCTTATTCCTTAGAGTCCCTTTTATTTACTGTAATAACATGTGCACTGACATTTGTCTTGGCCAACCTCAAGGGCTGTTGTCTCAGGTCTACATCTGCAGGTGTGACCATAACCCACCAGTCCAAAGGGGTGAGTTGAATGCTGAGTGTGGTTCAGCCCCACACTGTGTTTTTAGTCTGTGGTGCCCCTGGTTTTGCTACATTATATATTTTGTTTTTATTGTCATTTCTACAATGAGGGATAGAGTTGAGTGTACAGGCTAACTTCATGTGCTACCTTGCTGCAGGAGTTTGATCAGGGTTCACCACAAACCTTTATTAATCTGTTAATACCTGGGTAAATTTGTTAACCTTTTGTGACACACTTCATGACTAATTGTTTATGTCCTAGTTGATATTTTTTAATAAACTACTGAGAGAAAATCTCTCCTGAGCCTTTTACTGTGATGATCTTTACTCACCACCCTCCTTTGCAATTCTGATGAATGAATTTAATTTTGCCAGCCAAATCGTCCCATTTATTTTAACTGGTCAGTTAAAATACATGAAATTTCTTGAAAATTGGTTTTGTAAGATAATTTGAATTTTATGAGTTTGCCTAAATACTAAATGCATTAAACCAAGAACAGCTACAGGGATGTCCTCCAGACAGTGCAGTTGTTTGCTCCATCCAGCTCACCACTCATCTCAAGCTGGCTGTCTAGCTGCAAGTCTCCAGTTGTGCCTGACTGAAAGGAGAGACTTCCCATGTAAGAACAGCCTGAAAAATACAAACCTCCTCATGTAAGATAATTTAAGAACATTATTTACATCACCAACGTACCTGAACTAAACTCTCTTCTTTGAACACATGAAAGTGAGAATTTTATTATAATCTATTTTTGGGTTCAGATTTGAGTGTTTCATTGCTAGTGGAGAGGCATCAAGTTAACTGTTTCACTTTGCTTGTGGTTTGTCGATGTCTGCTTCTGCAACTTAGACTCATTGGAATGGAATAGTTTCTAAAGGGATTTCTAATCTATGTGTTGTTATTCCTCGGCTGAAAATGGCTCCAGGATGCTCCCTCTGAAACATTTAAATACTAGTTTTCACCTTTTTATGGATCATTCTTAGGATTGGAACAAACATGTTGTATTCAGAAATTCCTGATATCCATGCATCTGGCGTTTTAATACTTGAAGTATTTGAGATACTTGAAAGGAGTTTTTCCATGGAAGAGGGAATGTGAAGCTTGTCCCCTGGAATATCCCCAGAAATTATATGCAAAGTAATGGGTTCGTTTCTTCCCACTAATGAATCAAAAGTCCATTATAATCATCATTTTTGTTGAAGGCAAAGACATGAAATCATAATTTTCAGTTTCAAAAATATTTAAAATCCAAATATTTTCAGTAACTACTTTCCGATGTTTCAATACATCTTTTGCTGTATCAACCTGCATCTCAGTCTCAGCAAAGTTAGGACTGAATATTAGGAGAAGTTTATATTTGAACACTTCCAATTAAAAAAAAAAAAAGAAAAAGCCAAGCAATGAAAAATGTGGAATGGCTTTATTATGCATTACTCCCTAAAGATAAATATTACTTAAATTCTTTGCCAACTCCTTTGACAAGTTATTCCAAACAATAATAAATACATGCCAGTAGCTTTCTGCTTTATTTGTGTTGAATGCCCATTTATTAAATATTTTTCCCAACAGTTTCTTTCCAAGAACATTTAAAATAGCTTTAATTGTGTGCAACTATATTGACATCAGGTTGACAGATTATGTTTTTCTGAGAGGTATATGACTATGTTGTTTCCCAGAAATTTGGCACTTCAGTTAACGAGGTGACCTGCTGTGCTTTTGAAGAGATCAGTCCAGTGAAAAAAAGGGATCTGGGTGTTTGTGAGTGCCACACAACAACACTGTCATACCTGTAACTTATTACAGGAGCAGAATAAAGCAGATCTAAAAAGCAGTAATTTCCATATTCGTTAGAAAGAAGTACTTTACTAAGGAATACTTTGCTAAGAACAAAGATACAGCAAATTTCACTAGTGTAACACCAATGCTGATTGAGAATACATGATTATATCAAGACAAGTCAGGCAGGTAAAGATACAGATGGAAAATGTAGTAGGTGGAATCAGATGGAGTGTCTGAATGAAAAAATACAGAATGTTAAGGAGAAGCATGTATTTTTCAGTTATCTGGATGAAATATGTACATGTTTATAGTGTGGCATCTGGCATGTGTTACATGCTTTGTTTTGTGATATCCTACCGGTCCTGTGTCAAGACAAGTCCCTCCCTATTAATAAGATCTCTAGTTCATAAAAAAACAGCTTACATGCTGCCAGTTCAATTGCTCTGAGAAAAGTCCTCCAAAATGTCAACAGTTCAGACTGCTGCCCTTGTGCCAGTGCCATTCTCACAGGGGAAACCTTTCCCCATTTTTCTGGGAATGCCTGTGGCATGTTTTCAGCTTCCAGCATCACAATCAAGTCATCAGGGACCTCATCTCAGAGCTTAGACCCTCATCTGCCTGATGGAAATTTTCTCTTTAAGTTTTACATGTGACAACAGTCATTAAGAGCAACATTAATTTTAACTTTAGGCTTTGTCTCAGTTGTGAATGCAATGTGTGCTGCATGGTCAGACTGATTTAAAATACTCCTCCATCATAACTGATATTCTCCCCCTTCCCTCTTTTCCCACCAAGTTCCTTTTATGAACTCAAAACCACGAGGTTGTAAGAGGATTTATTCTTTCTTTGCACTTCATTACTGGTAGTAACTTGGCACTCCATCGCTTGGGTCAACATCCAAACTAAAAATTAAGCCATCTCTCCTACCTCTGAGTGTGATCTATAGCAAGGATTGCCTTCCATGCTGTGAATATGTTCCCTAAGTCCTGATCTCAAAGTGGCAGATACTCTCTTGCACGCACAAAGAGCAAACTCAGTAACAGGATTTCAAGCAACAAATTAAGCTCTAAGGGGAGTGACTAATATTTATAGTAGTTCATGTTTTCTTGAGAACTTTAGCTGTTTGGGGAAGGAAGGATCAAAAGGTTACATTTTTCTGCATTTCTTCCTCTTTAACTACTAGATAGAGTGTATAATTTATGATTCGTCTAAAAATGGACCTAGACCTTTGCTATAATCATTGCCTCTTGGGGGAGGTTTGGGGCAGCCCAAAAAGTTATTTTTATCAACTCCTCCACTCTTTAAGATTCTGTTTTTAAAATGCTGGAGCAAAAACCTTTCAGCATCCTAATTCCAAAACTGAAATTGCAAGCAGTGCACCTTCCAAGCTTGATACTAATATGACATATCAAGATTGAAGAGGAGCACCCACGGAAATGAAATCTCTACATTTCTGGCCTTCTCTTAAATATTTTTATAAAAATAAAACATCTGTAAGAATGAGTTACAAATGACTTGCAAAAAACTTTTAGCAACTCATATGAGTATTTCGCCTGAATTCAGGACAATTCAGAAGGCAAAATTACTATGTACATTCTGAAAATAATCTGTGGCACAATAATGTATGTTCCTCCACCACACTCCATAGTGCTGACCTGAAAACTTCTCCTAAGCATTTGGATAAGAATGGAAATCAGATAGATAATTTTCTTGGGATCTGGATTAAGTCTGTAATCCTTTGACTGGTTTATAGAAGAGGTCTGAAATAAGACGCAGCCGCATCTTTCCTTATTTGCCTGCAATTGAGTGATAGCTCATCTCAAAGTGTTATCCAAAATAAACTTTCTTTTTCCTTTAATCCATCAAAACAACATAGTCATTCATACTCTGTTCTGTCAGTCATTTGCATACCACCTCTCATGTTCTGTTTTGCAAAACAGTTTATGTAATTAAACTAAAGAATACCTTCAGGCTTGAGTACACAGCATGGGAGCAGGTCTCAACTAGAAATTTTGTGCCAGTGTGTCTTCAAGAAGCAGTAATTGTAATGTCCTCATATGCCACTGAAGAAGCTACTTGCTCTGCTGGCATGCCTGTCACAGAGTTGAGGCACTGGAGGCTGTGCTGCTCTTTCCCTTGTCCTGAGGGTCTCCTCAAGTCCTCTCATTTTCACCCCTTCCTGGTTACTAACCAGGACAGTGTTTGCAGTCTCCTGTAGGTCCTTCTTCTTTGTTTTCCCATGACCAGTAACTGCTTGAAATAACTGCACAATTTCATTAAACAAAATTTCCTTTCTTCTCCTGGTAATTCCCATCCAGCCAAAGAAGGGCAAAAAACACTGAAAGGTGAATATCTCTCTCTCTCAGCTAAACGCTATGATTTACTTTCAAGTTTGGGATAAAACCCCCTTCTCTTGAACTGCTACCTCCTACACAGAGATGAACAACTCACACATGGCTCTTTACAGCACCTCTCTATCAGACATGCATTGGTTTCAGCTTGTCTGTTCTTCCATTCTCTTCATATAATTCCTTCTAACAGCACAGCACACCCTTCAGCCGTGGCTTTGGCCTTAAAAGGAATAAATATCTTACATACTCTGACACCCAAGTGAGAGGATGAGCCTGATAACAGGACTGCCTTGCACATATGACTCCAGTAAAGCTAATGCATAAAATATGCTGGGAATATGAATGCACAGCATAATTTCTGTTTCACAGTTATTCATTACACCATTACCCTTTTTCAGCTACAGAGTAACTCACACTTCTTTCATGGGCATACTTAAGGCACTTTTATAATGTATATGTGGTACCGACCTCTCTGTTGATGTTAATTCATATTATGCCACTGAATTCTGCAATCCCTTTCAAGTAACCTCTTATGATCTGATCTAATCCTCTCTTAGGTCAGAGGTTATCATCAGTCATTTAGGTCTTTATTTCTCTTCCACCCCAGCCTATCCCCCCACACCTATCGTTTCCTTTGTTACATAACTGGTGTCCTTTGTAGAAGGACATTCTGCATACCCATCATGACTCTCTTCTCACTGGGGCTGTGTTGTCCCCTTGCTTTGCCTTATAGGTTTCCAGGCAGTCCAGGGTTTCTGTGGTGTTGTGTGAATTCATCCTGTCTCTGTCGTGCTTGTCCAAGGATTCACTGCACACACCCTCTGCTTGGATTGGGAGGTCACCACTGGCAGGGTGGATCATGGCAGCCTTCCATATGGCTTGCACTGACATATCCTTTTCATAAAAGAAGGGATTTTAGGGCCCCTTCTATTGTTTTCATTCTTCTGCCTTGTGTGAGGTGGCCAAGGTGGTGAAAAGACTCATTCTTTGTGCAGCATTACTGATGCTGGCAGTAAAGGCAATGCTTAGCTGTTGTCAGAGTTGTGTAAGGGAGCTGCAACTGCTCTGCGTTACCTGCACAAAATCCAGAGTTCAGCTTACCAAAAGGAACAAAACCAGCCACAGGGGGCTTCCAGGTGATGTAAGTATATAGGATTGTATAGTGTCCTTAGGACAGCAGTGGATAGTGAAGAATGGAATGGCAGGCAAAGGCTACCAAAAATGATGTCTGTCTTCACCAGGTTCCAGAAAGTGCAGGTCACATTTTGTGACCTTCACCAGGTCACAAAGTGCACTCTTATATGGTCACGCTGTACAAAAACTAAAAACACAATTCAGAAATATTGTGCACTTAATCAATGCTAATGATATTCTCCTTAATCTAGTTACAGCTGTCTGTCTCTGTGCTTCCAGGAATAAAAATTTTCTCCTGAAGTTTAATGACTGAACAAAACAGCTTCTGGAGCTTGCTAAACTCTTTTGAAATACTGATCTCTTTGCCTGCTGCCAAAGGCATGAGAGTGGATGGAAATGGCCTTTGTCTGGTCCCAATGGCTGGGACAAGATCACAAGGAAATTAGTTTTTGAAAATCACCTTAGTTTAATACAAATCTTTCCAAATCAACGCATGTCATCACCTATTCATGAAAAATTTGGCAGGACTGTACCAACCCAACTGGTATTGTCTTATAAAGCCAAGCAAAACAACCAATAAATTTGAGAGTAGAATCTTTGGCTAACCAAAAGCTATGGAAAATGAGGGTTAAATCTTCCTTTTCTTCTCCTTCCCTGCCACTCCCANNCCCAGGAAGCTTTATGGTTCTAAAATGGGTTTTCAGCAAAATTTAAGAGCCATAACTCTAACCTCTGATTTTAATAGCCAACCCACTCAGCATTTGTAGTGCCTCTGAGCATGTCCGGAGCTGCTTTGCACCTTGGCAGGGTTGAGGTGGCTGGCACAACCATCATACCTCATCCCAGAACATCCCAAACTTGGCCTCTTTCCTGCTGAACTCCCCACAGGTCCAAGCCCAGGAAGCTTTACAAGCTGGCACCTAAGATGTACTGAGGCCCTCATGCTCTGCTACAAAATGTGTTGAAGGCAGTAATTTTCTTTTTTTTTTTTTCTTTTTTTTTTTTTTTTGTGCTTGCAAAGGGGAGTATTCTTGGATCCCTTCCTCTATTTTCATTTTTTCCCCCTTTTTCATTCCTCAATAGAATAATAGTATAGCAGTTAAAGAATTAATATAAGAAGGAAAGGAAAAGTGGACAGCCAGATTCAGCTACTCAGGGTGAAAGTGTTAAAACACACATCTCCAAGTATGTTCGAACAAATGGTTTGAGAACTCATATGTAGAAAGTAGATACAAGCACCAGCATTTCCAATTGTATAAGAGTATCAGCCACAGTTTCCAGGAAACATGAATTAAAAAAAAATTGTAGTAATTACCCATTTGTAGGGATAATCTCATGTTTTAAGGAGCCAGAAAAGGTGTTTGAAAATAAACCTATTTCTTTGCTAATTACTGTCATTTCTCGTAGAATGAAACCAAAAGAAAGTAATAAAATATATATATATTTAAGTATGTAGGAGCTGACATCTCTGACATTATTATTCTTCTGCTACTTTTACTGAATTCTCATATTGCTTGTCTTAGTGAGGGAGCTGTAGTTGTATGGGAAAAGGCTTCATCAGTGCTTTGTTATTTTGGAAGCTGAAAATTTTGAGGCAAAAAATATTTCCACTGAAAAACAAGAATTTCTGTTTGGGAAGGCTGCCCAGTTGCCTGTTGCTCAAGTAATCAGCTTGTCCCATGCTTCAGGACTTAATGCGTCTCTTGGGAGGGGAGGGGATAAAACCCACAAGTAAACACAAGAAAGCTACAAAACAGGTAATAAATGCATCTTCTTGAATCCTCTTCTATTGTCTTTCCAAACTATAGAGAGGTGGAGTGTTTCACCACAAAACTCTGGAAACAGCCTGCACCAGTCTCTCAATTCCACCTGCTGCCATTCAATGCTTGCTGCACAGCCCACCAAAAATCACAGAGGCCTTGATAAAATACATGCAGTTTGTGTCTGTCTCTCATTTCAGGTCAGAGCTGATTCTCACCTTTTGAGTATGGTGCAGGGAAGGCAATTGAGAAGATTTATCCTGGGTTACAGTGAACACATCCATGAGGTCAGAGGAAACAAATTTGTTTCTTAGGCAGGAGGAAGTTTGAAAACAACCATGAAAAATGCCATAGTCACTTTAAGTAATTTTCATACTGTTGGGCACACCTTTATGGTTTACAGAAGTTATTGCCTCTCCAGTGTCAGCAAATGAAGAGATAAAGAAAAGTCAAGCAAATTTTCTATTGTAACATTGCTAAAATTTTACCCTAGATTTTCCCAGTAACTTGCCCCTTTTAATCCTGGAATACAATTGAGGCTTTGTGATTTATTTTGACAGATCTGGCCTTCAGATATACAGTACTTGTCTTACTTGTTCCAAAGAGACTGTATATCATTTTGATTAACTCTCAAAATTTCCTTCAGAGCCAAGAAATTACATTTACTGAGCCATAGCCCATCAAATATTTATGAATCATATCACATTAAATAAAAATAGTAAATAAAAAAGAAGCTGTGAGAGAAAATAATGTTTAGATTTTTTTCCCTCTGTTTAATTCCCACCTGAAATGAATTCTTTGAATATCTACTTAAATACAATCCATGATTTTTGTCCACATAAAACAAGCCCATTTCAAAAAGCTTGTAAGACTTTGCAATGTGAAGCATATGGGATGTTGAGATGTGCAAGGCAAAACTGATGACTAACACTGTAGGCATTAGTTATTAACTTTAATTCATACTATCTCATATCCTCTTAGCTCACTCCTCCTCCTCCTCCTTTATTATTACAGATGAATGAAAGCTGATGCTTCTGCATTCTTTTAAACCATTAAAATATGTTAATTATTTATAGTAAGGTATCAGAATTAATAACAAGACTCAGTCCCTGAAGCTTTCAGCATCCCGTTGCAGCAGTTTCTTTATGTGGGGATAGTTTAAAGCGAAATACAAGAAATCATTCCAAGGAAGAAACCCCCACACTTCTCTTCAGAATTTACAAGGCAAATCATAGGCCGGTCTTCTGAAACAGTGTTACACTTGTACATTCTAAGGTTAGGTGTCCAAATGTGTTTTCAAAAGCTGTTTTATCACAAGGAAAAAAAAAAAAAAAAAAAAAAAAAAAAAAAAAAAAAAAAAAAAAAAAAAAAAAAAAAAAAAAAAAAAAAAAGACAGGAAAAGGGAAAAGATGAGCTTATGCTGTCCAGTGGCAACTGAGGGCACCTGTGTGCCCTAGGCCAAGTCAAGGGTTCTCATTACCTGGGATCTAATTACTTGGTCCCAAGGTAACATCTTTGCTTTAAAAGCCCAAATGATTCATTTAAAAAAAAAATTTAAAAAGAAAAAAAAGAAAAGAAATAGTCACAGTGCTTCAATATTTTAAAAAAGAACAAGGCATTTCTGCCTATATTTTGCAGTGGAGAAGATCCAGCTTCAATTTTGGTCATTTTCTATGGGAATTTAAATCCATTGCCTGCATCTGCTCTGGGAGAGATGTTGGACAGTGGTCAGAAGTACTTGTTACTCTCACTCCCCTTGAAAATATGTCATAGTGAGCAAAGGCTTAGTGGTTCAAAGTGTCAGAGAGAGAAGAGAGTGCTGGCAGTGGCTCTGCAGCACCCTTGGGTGATCAGGATGAGCACGTGTGGCATTGCAGACTGTCCTAGAAGGGCTAGCAGCACTGCTTTAGCACTCCCATGTGTGTCATCCAGCCTTTCAGTAACTGGACAGCACAGTGGACAGTGAAGTGTTCATGACTTCATCAACAAAGAGCATCTGTACCTCCTGCTCTGAGAGCAGATTTATATGTAATCTGAATTAAGTGAAGCTTTTCAAGCCTCCATGATCCCCCAGGCCAGATTCAGCTTCACCGTGTGGATACAACCTGTGCACTCATTCCCCATAACAGGAGTATGTTACATGTGTAGTAAACCCTTTGTAATCTTTTAAGGCTTAGATTTTTTGTAGATCACAGCTACTAATTATTACTGTTTAATTTCAATGGATCAATATAAATTCTTTCATGAACAACAAAGCAGGGAAAACAACTGGTTCTGCTTTTTCTGATATTTATACTCATTCTAAAGGACTGCTTTTTTCTCTCTGGAGTGAACAAACTACAGCAAAAGAAATGGAATTTTTTAGAATTGAAAGTGATGAATCAATTTTTTGATGCAATATGACTTGTTCTTGTCGGTGTTGGATGCTGACATGATTTTCTTTACATGTGCATAGTACAATTTACGTAAGCATCATGCAACAAAGATAAATGAGGATGTACTATATCTCCTTACAATTATATGGCATGTGGTAAGGGATATGATTCATGTCTGTAAGGCATTAGATGCAACAAAGAAATTAAAAACAGATCTGTATCTCTAACAGAGAAATCAAGGATTGAATCCTGCAGCTTTAAAAACAGAATTAGGTGCAGATGTAACAAAATCAGTTTAATAGTAATTTTTAAAAAATGTTACGGAAATTTCTGATTTGAGGGGATAAAAATTAAAGCTGGAGAGGTTATTTTGGGACAAAGCTTTTTTATGTTTGTTGTAATTCTGGGAAAGAACTCCTACCCCAACCACCTATTTTGTGAGCACCTTGAAGTACATCTCCAGCTGCCAAGCCAAGGACACAGCCATATCTCTTAGAGTGATAGATCCATGAAACCAGGAGAACTGGGGTTCTGATTTGGAAAGAAATGCCCTCGCACTTCCAAGTCAGTGAATTTCAGAAGGGGTTGTGTTCTGCAATGCCCTGAGCAGGGCTACTGCTGTGGTGTAAAGGGTTCTGAGGCGAGCAGCAGTGACATCCCCGTGCACCCGTCACCGAGCAGGGCTCACCACACATCCCCCGGCCTCAGACACCTCTGCTCACCTGCAAAGGGACAAAGTAGAGCTTGGCTTGGGATAACAGCTTTCCAAAGCTTCAGGCTGGTGCTTTACATGAGCCTGATCCAAATGGGAGTTTTGAGGAATGAAAGTATCAGGGGGAATAATTTCCAAAATGAGATAAATGCCACTTTTCTATCCTCCATATATCATATATATTTGCAGCAAGAGCCAGGCACAAATGTGGTTAAAAACTCTGAAGGAAGATGCCATGATAATAGTTTCAGGCCAGTAAAATACAGGAAATATCAAATATGTTTGGGGGACTCAGGATGATGAGATTAGCACATTAGTTTTATCTATTTGTAGAATTTGGAGAATTTTGGAAGGACTTTGTAGAGCTTATTGGGGAAAAGCAAACCTCTAAACCTCAGGAAATCCCACTGTAGGTTCTCACGAGCTGAACTGCCAGGGCTGTCTGGCAGGAGAGAGTTATTATACATCTGGGAAGAGCATGTGATAGCTTCCAACTTCCTTCATAAGAAAAACAAAAAATCTTTCAGTTCACTAAATGATTAGGAAACAAAACAGCTTCAGCTATTAAATTCTTCATTTGCATTGCTTTCTTATACAGATTTTTGAGTAAATTTAACTACTAAAGTTTTTGAGAAGTAATTTGGGGAAGTCATAACTATTCGTTGCTCAACCTTTCCTTAAAGAGCGTGGCCTTGGGAAAACATATTGTCCAGAAACTGGAGCAAATATGCGTAACATTATATTGCAAATTTAATCGTTAGCTGAATAAAATCAGTTTTACAATCCATATTTGTGAATAATGTTTTTTATCAGCAGATATTGATATGCACCTTCAAACTTCTGTGAGTCCAGCAGGTTCATAGTCTGGTCAATCCATTTGTCTGTTTCCTTTTTTATAGACAGCAGTTAACAGCTAACAGAAAATCAAGAAGTGCATCTGATGATTTCATTTGGTTTGGGATTGTTTTACACCAAGACAGCTTCCTCAAATTCTGTACCATAAATTCTGTACCAAAATGACCGAGTTCATCAGATCTTGTGGTCACTGCACATCTTTGGTTACCTTACATCATGTGACGACATGGATCAGAAGAAATAAGGGGTGTTCTTCTGAGTTTTTTGATGAGTCGTGTCAGGACTATGGGTCAAAATCTCTATAGGTTTAAAAATGTATTCTACAAATTTCTTAGTGTCTCTCATCATATGTGTCATGTCAAGTGGCACTTTACCTATGAAGTCACCTATGGAGATATAGAGCCCAAAGAGCCATCAAAGTCCTGCTCAGAAAATCATTCAGAAACAATGTGAACATGGGAAATAAAGGCAAAGGAAGTATTCACGCACTCAGAGAAAAGACATTCAATGGCCCCAAACACTTTTTAGCTCCATTCATTTGCCTCTTCTGCCTCCCTTTTTGTGTAAATCTTCTCATATCTGTGAGATCGTAGTGGGATTCTTTATGTCAGTAAGAGTTCACTTCAGCAGAGAAGTATTGCAAAATCTGTTCTCCTTCTGGGGGAAAGTGAAAAGGAGGTTGTTTTAGCCTGTGTGTTGGGAACAAAGGGCAGGGAGGGGAAGGGAAATCACTGCTTGCAAAATAGCCAGAATTCAGATTTCCTCTTTTGCAACTTCTCTCTTCCAGTTTATTATGTTATTCCATGTCTCTTTTCTGTGTAATTTTTTCTTGAAAGCTACAAAGACCATGTGTCAAATTTTGAGTAAAGACAATTCAGTATGGAGCCACTGGATGCTTTACACTAACAAAAGACCTCAGGTTCAGGTTGCCCTCACTGTTCCACTCAAGCAGGCTTATTTCATTTGGTGGGATTCCCATGTTTCCAGCCAGGCACTGAATCTTCCTGTGCTTATGCAGAACTTTGGGCCTGAAGGGCAGAGGGGATATTTTGCAAGCAGGGATGCATTTGCATAAGCCAGTCTCAGTTTTTATTCTGGCAGTACTCTCAGGTAATGTCACTGGGCAAGCATTCCCCCTCAAAGCTCTGGGAATCTCTGTCCTGGAGCTTGTGGGGGCATAGTAAAATTCAGCTGTTGTAGCTCAGAGTTAACAATTTAGCTGCACAATTTGAGGAGGTTTAAAAATCTAACAGAAGAGATTGTTCAGTTCCTAAAGAAGAAATGGCTTAGTAACGTAGGGGTTAATAATGGGTTTGCCATTGGAAGAATGCATGACTGAGTGTGGCAAAGCCTGAGTGACATAATTTAGACCAAGGGAAGGGTATAAACAATAATGAAAGAGGCAACTTCTCCAAAAGACATACTACATTGATGACTATAAGGATTTCTGTTGTCTTTTCTAGCAAATTGGCATGAGCAGCAGCTTTTGTGCAGGTTTCCCCACACTGCTCCCTGGCCTTTGTGAACCTTTGCTCCCTGCAGAAAAGGTGTGCCTGCTGATGCTCTTCCTCTGTGAACCTGACCAACCTGTTCATGTCTTGGCTCTCAACTGTTGCTTTTTGCAAGTCTGTAACACTGAGGTAGAGTTGAGGATCCTAATGTTCTTTTAAAGTGCTACTTNAAAAAAAAAAAAGTACCAGCTTTGCTTTCTCTACTATCACCAGCACATTCAGTCTCTGGAAACGTATTATTTTGCTTGCAGGATACGTTACTTTTCTTCATCAGCTCCTCTAAAATATCCTCACTGGTCTTATCAGGAAAGAGGTGCTGTAGGTCCACTTTAAACAAACAACACAAACTTACACTCTGAGCTATATCCACATCTTTTGTTCATGTGTTGCATTTGTGTATTCTTACATTGACCTATTTCTCAGTCGCTTAAAAGCTCCTGCAGAAACTAATTTAAGACTGGAAAACACAAGGGGCAGGTATTTACTCTCTTTTCTGAGTGTGAAAAAGGAACAATTGTTTGGGAACAGTCAATGAAGGAGATTTAGTTCTATAGTACTGATTCCTGTGTAAGAATATCCACTTACATTCCTCACACTTTCATAGTAAAAGTCAAATATGATACTAAGGATTTCTGTACTTCGCTGTACCTCACTTTTTTGTTTGGTTTTTAGGTTTTTTTGGTTTTTTGGGAGTTTTTTACTGTTTCACAGTGATTTCTGAACAGCTGAATGTTGTACCTTTTAAAAGTGCATTTTTAAATTACATTTGTGTGCATCTTCCAAGAGAAATTCATATCTACAGGAATTGCTACAGTAGAGTAGTTTGGGAAAATGACCACAACCATTTGAATAGAGTCATTTTGTATTCATTCACTTATTAAGCCCTTCTAGCACCTGGACTAGATTTACTATCACAATTTATTTACTGAAAAATATCAGAGTGACGTGGAGCTGAGTCTTCCATTGTAATGTCTTTAATGAATAGAAGCTTCTTGACAAAATTCAGGCCTGGTTCCTTCAGAGATCCTTATTGTTTCAGCAGACACATCCTGAGTTTTAAATAAACCTTAATACAGAAGATTTAAGCCTTGAATATAGCCCCCTTTTATGAGCCTCAAATATGGCAAAAATTGTCTGCATTTTATTTGATCACACAGAGTCAAGGGTTACAATCATCCTGAGTCAGGTTATAACACCCTGATTTTATATATTAGCCTGTAATCCCGTGCCAGGTTTGTAGGTTCCTGGTGCTGACAGCCCCTGCAGTCAGACGCTCTTTGCTCCAAGGGCAGCTCTGACAAACGATTCCAGCTTTCCTAGCAGATCTGTTATTTTAGCTCTGAGAACGAATGTAACACTGTGAACTGAAACACTTTATTGCACACAGGATGACCTTACTAAATTCTTCCCAACCTTTGGTCTCAAGAGACTCTTTAAAGATTTTTGTATTTCAGATGTTACAAGATGCAGGCTTGTGTATTTTTTCTGCTTCTCATCTTTCCTTCTTTGCAGTTTTTTCTGCTAGCAGCTACTACTTTAAATTAATATCATGATACATTTTAAAATGGCTATACTGGTCCAATTTTCTAGACTCTATTACAACAGGAAACATCTCTCCAATTTATGGTATGCATATTTTTTAACAAAAAAAAACCCAAACCAAAGTGTATGTTAAATGAACGTCACATCCTTGATCCTTGATAATATTTCATCTCCATTTCTATCAGATGTCAACAGATTGAAAGGATCTTTACTATCTTCCTCATATTTGATCTCATCTCAACTCTTATCCAGAGGATAAGTTGCAGTGGGTGTTTTGCTCTACTTCAGGCTGTAATCTTCATACATCAGAACTAGTCTTTCTGGTCATTTCCTTGAGTTTTTCAGGGAAAAATAAATCAGTGGTACATTTAAAAGAAAATTCTGTTTATGAAAATGTGCATTTTTGGGTAGAGTGAAATTATTAGTGAAAATATTAGTGAAATTTCCTCAAATTTGGCAGCATCAGCCACAAATAAAAAGATATTTTAATTTTGTTTTCACAAGCAGGTGCAAATTATTCCCCCTTCTCTCCAAATAATAGAACACTAAGTTTTTGGGATCAAGATTAGTTGGCAGACACAATTCAGTCTCTGAGAATGGGGTGCTGAATACATTTAATAAGAGCTAATGATAATAGGTCATATTAAAAAAAGGCAAAAGAAGTGTACCTCAAGTCTGTGAGGCACTCATCTGAGCAGTGACATCCCTAGGTGTGTTGCTTTCTACATGCAAACTTTATGTGCTGAAGTCAGTAGCTGCAGTAGCTGTAATCCAAAAGGGGCAGATGAAAAACAGCACCAGTGCCTATTTGCAGCCCTCTCTTTAGGAGCAGACTTGCTAACTTGGAGGATGTGTAGGGTTCACCACCTCCCTGCAGAGGTGCACAGAAAATATCCTGACCAAGGCAGCCTCACAGGCTGATGTAAAATATTATTCTCAGGTGCAGGAAAACAGGCTTGAGCCCTGTGGGTCTACTGACAGGCTGGATGTTCTTAGGCAGTCTCCAGTTCCAGGAAAGTTTGGTGCAGGTGCTTCTGGCCTGCTATCATGTTTTCAAAAATGCCCGTAGGCATTTCCCCAGAAGATATTATTGTGGTCTGCATCCCACAGAGAGGAAGGTCTTGGACTGTACAGCCACTTTGGACACCAGGGGTTCATGTTTAGCATGGTGGGATGACCTTGCATCTTCCTGCTGGCAGCTCTGGGCAGCTCCTTCTTCAGTGCAGAGATTTTTGTATTGACATCCTGATGGATGATCATTGTTAAACACCAGGTGCTGGATCTTAAACACCAGGTGTTGGATCTGGGAGATTAGATTGTACACCAAGAACACTGTTCCAAAACTAGGGGTGCTTGTGTTCTGCTTTGGATTTGGCCTCTACCTTTTAAATTGATCTTAGCTCAGGATGCTCAACACACAGATTGAGATCGTAAAGACTAATTTACACATAATCATTTAATTGGCTGTGTTTTCGCACCACATAGACACAAGTGCAAGATGAATATACCTCCTATTGATGAAGTACCGTATAATTTTGCAATTCAGGCACAACTTATCATATGCTGTTTATATCTAGATGCCTGTGACTTTAGGTTATCAGAGAAACACTGAAAAAAATGGTGTGTATTAACAGCTATTCATTGATTTCCTGGTGAATTAAAGCTTACTCATACATCTCCCTGCAAATGAATCAAAGCCCTTTTTTACCTACTGATTAGCTTTGACCTGACCCTTCCACAACAAGTCCACCATGCACTTTGGCATTATAACTAGATACATAGGATATTAACATCCTTTGGATTGTGTATATAATTTCTAGTAAAAAAAGCAAACTTTAAACGGAAGAATAAAATTGTTTAAAAAAAAAGATAAGTATTATTTTTTCCAACATCTGTGTAATCTGAGTGACAACATCGTCCTCTATTTTTCATGCACCTTTTTAAAACCTTTTTTAGGAATTGAAGCCAATAGCAAAACTGGAATAAATTCAGAGGTGTTACTAATTTTAGCACAAATTTTAGTCCATGGTGAAACTTGATTTTGCTTTATTTATTTGCATACACAAGAAAAAAAAGACAGTATTTGCTGAGCCATGCCATTCCATATATTCCAGTGAGAAAACAAGATCTGAATCAGCTGTTCAATAACCACACACAGAAACCTAAAGTCACCCTACTTTCTCCAAGCATAGCCTTACCATCCAAAGGCAGCGATAGCTGTGACAACGTTTCAAGTTATAGTCCACCAAGATTCCTGTAGGCATGCAAACTTGGAAATGGGACACTGAGAGAATGTAGAAGTAGGATATGTGCTCATCTAGCAAGACATTTTGAAAGCTGGTTTCCCCTCTAAGCCTCATAGCATATGTCTAGACAACACATCACAGACAAGAGCTCTCTTTGGCCAAGCAATAAGAAAAATATTTGGACCTCACATTTCCCTGCTTCACCAGCATAACCTGTAATCCTTTCACCCACCACTTCACCTCCCTACCCATGGTTCCCTTTGTCCCTTCTATGTGTCCAATATGGGCAGCATTGGCAGAAGCTGCAAATGTTATGGAGCACTCAAGGGACACTAGCAAATCTGCAAGGAGATGGTGTGAGGACAGGACAGGAAAGAGACCAAGACAGCCACCCCCACATCCTTCAGGGTGAAACTGCACAGGGTCTTTTGGGAGGGATTTCCCCCTCCAATCTGCTTTCTGCCCATCACTGCCCCCAAGCTTCTTGCAGGTGGCACTGAGTTGTGAGCTTCCCTAACAGAAAGGCAGAATGATAGAATGACAAAATATCTTGAGCCATTAGGATATCAAATCCAGCTCCCTGTTTCTTGCAGGACTAGAGGAAACTAGGAGTTTCACTGAAAGCATTGTCTGGATGCTTCTTGAATTCTGACAGGCTTGATATTGTGACCACTTCCCTGGGGAGGCTGTTCCAGGGATTAATATTCTGACCTTTTCCTAATACTCAAACCTGAACATTCTGTTACAGCTTCACTCCACTTGGTTGTGTCCTGCAGCTCATCCCCAGGGAGAGGAGATCAGTACCTCCTCCGCCCACTACGAGGAAGGTGTACCCTGCTGTGAAGTCCTCCCTCCACCTTTCTTCAAGCTGACCAAGCCAGCTGACCTTGGTCTCTCCTCATTAGACTTGCCCTTGAGACCTTTCTCCATGTGGATGACCTTCCTCTGCTTATACTCAAACATTTTGATGTTTATCCTCTAATATGGTGCCCAAGACTGCACTCACTCCTGCTGAAATTGATATGGTTGGGAACTTCCCAGGTCTGCCGCCTATATAGATCTCTCTATAAGGCCTCTTTATCCTCAAGGGAGTCCACAGCTCCTCTTCATTTAATAATGTCAGCAGAGTTACTTAATGCACACTTGACTTTTCTGTCTAGATCATTTGCAAAAACTTTAAAGAGCACAAACCCTAACACTGAGCCCTGGGGCACCCACTGGTGACTGTCCACCAGCCTGATGTAATCCTGTTTACTGTAACACTTTCAGCCAGACCTATCACCCTGCTGTTCTCTCAACATTTTATGCACATGTCTAGCTACGTGCAGGACAGTTTTTCCAGAAGGGTGCAGTGAGAGATAGAAGAGAAAGTTTTGCTAAATCCAAAATCTCACAACTACTGGTTTAAACTAAGAGGCTGATCCTTGTCATAAAAGAAAATAAAGTTGGTTTAGTAGGACTTCCTGCTCATCAACCTGTGCTGGCTATGACCAAAGCCTCCTTATCTCTCAAGTGTTTTTCAGTAACTCTCAGAATAACATTCTGTATAGTTTCACCAGAAGTGAGAACTGACAGGCTTGTAATTACCAGGATCTTCCTTCTTAACCTTCTTGAAAGTAGGGAAAACATTGGACAGTTTTCCATCAACAGTGTGCCATCTAGATTCAAAAGGCCATTGCAAAATAGTGGAGGGAGGTCCCATAATGAAGTTGTCCAGACCTTTTAGTACCCTTGGATGAACCATCTTTGCCCCTAGACCAATGTGCTCCAGCTGGAGCAGGTGATAGTCGCTGCTTTGCACAGAAGCACTAATAAATTGTATGAAGATATTGAAAGCCCTAGTAATAGAATTGCAATTGTTCACACAGGTTGTGTCATTGTTGACAGGAATGGGAATGTTAGACATCTCTCTTCAACGTTGCTGTAAAAAGAATTTCCACTCCTGACTAACAGCTGTGGCTATTCTGTTTGTGCTACTATTGCAGACTTGGGACAATTTGTGTCACAGGAGCAGCTGAAGACCTCACACAGGCAAATATTGAGGCTGCAGATGGGAACAGAGGAGAGTCCACGGTGAGTAGGATGTGCTTCTGCTGGCTCTCCATCAGCTCTGAAGGAGATCGCAGATTGTGCACAGGGTGGATCTCAAAATGTGCAAGCAAAATTAAAAGGTTAAGGTTAATTAAACTCTTTCAACCATAAATTAACTCCCTTATTCCCAGTTCTGGCAATTTAACAAAAATTTGAAAGCCTTCATTTCAATTTGAAAAGGATTAGGAAGAGGCAGAATTTGTTCATTCTTGGTTATCTTAAGTTTTTGGGCTAATGCAGTTTTCTTGCATTATTAGTCGACACATATCAAGTTTAGAATGTGTTTTTATACCTCCCTTAACCTGTTTCTTACTAACTGATTGAAAAGGTTGCTAAGAATACCTTGAATGTTTGAATGAACAAAGATTCTAAGGTCCATACTGATGACCGAAAATATGTTTAACTGTAGCTACACTTTGTTTTCTGTGTATTTTAGTTTTACTGGATGTGTGCAATAAAAATGCCTCTATGATACCTCTTCCAATTCACTTACACAGAACAGATTTTTCTGTTATTGGGACACGTGGGGTAAAACAGATAATTCTTTTTCATTCGTGTGCAATAGTCATTCTTAATACAGTGCCATCCTTAATAGCCTGTGTGGCAAAACCAGGCATCATTAAATTTATGATTTTTTTCTTCAAAGGTAAGTTTACTATGAATTGAAGTACAGTGTGTGCCATTCCTCATACATATCTGAACAGTTAGTCCTTTTTTATTATCCTGTTTTGATAATGAGACACATTTAAAGTGCATTATTTAGATTGCTTTTGTGTTGTTGATACCAGGTCAGATGCACATGTAGCCAAAATAGTAGTCATAAAACTCTGAAAATATTCACTATTATTTCTGCATCATCAGAGCCAAGAACAGGCCCCACCTCATTTCAGCTGATTCCAGTTAATTTTAATTTATCTAAAAGTATATCTACATGAGGAAAACCTGTAATGAACTAACAGCCTTCAAACAGAGAAAAGATTAAGCAAACAACTGGATTTATCAAAGGGCAGAGACAATCACCATATTTTGTTTAGTTCTCATATTGATTTTTTTTCAACTTGAATTAACATAGTTGATATTGTCTCATAATCCATAATATGGTTTATTTAATGCAAGTGCTCTCTAAGAGATAGAGTGTCAGGAAGAGACTGCAAATATAATCTCATAGATTGGGGCTAAGAATGATCTTAATCTAATTGGGTCCTAAGTCTCTGCTGCTGTAGCTAAAGAAAAGGCACCGTAATATTGCTTTATTTGATTGCAAGATCTTTGGAATCTTCCTCTATGTTTGTATGCTGTCTAGTGCCATGGAGACTTCTTCTCAGCTAAGGCCTGTGGGTGCTGTTGCAATATAGAAAAATGAGAAGGGAAGTGAAATGACATAGGAAGNTCCACGTGGAAATATAGATATATTTCCTCAGAAAATTTTAGCTCAGAGGAATAATCATCTTTATGGCTGGTCTTGCTTTAGGAGGGAACTAAACCAGAATTGGGCTGAGAAACTTGCTGTTAGCTGAGGAGACTACAGGAACGTATTTATGATGTGAGCTTGCCCTTTAGTCCAAAATGCAATAAACAACCCAATAAACAACCATCATGAGAAACAGCAGAGTCAAGATGGGGTTAAAGGCTGGAATTTATTAGAACGTTTCCTCATACCTAGTACTAAGTTTTGTGCTCTGAATGTTCATTTAATTTCCTTGTTGGACACAATGAGAATTGTTCTCAAAAAAACCCACCTGACTCATCCTCTTGTCCTGCTTGGCAGTCCCCTGCAGACCCAAAGCTTGTTCCTTTGTCTGGAGCAGTGGACACAGGGAAATGTCCCTTTGCAAAGGATAAAGCAAACGGGACCACAGAGTATTTGTTCAGTTACTTTGAAAAACTGAGTGAGTGAACCAGAGTTCTGTGAACAAGGTTCAAGATTTCAGACTAGAACACTTGGAAACACACTTGTCAGCACCATACTCTTGCTCCTATGTTTCCTGTGTAGCTCTGGCCTGTGCCCAGCCTTAAGAGCCCCCTGGGCCAGAGACCTGAGCCAGGCATGGTGAGACAAGCAGCAAGGCTTCCACTTCCAGGGTCTCCTTGACACCAAACAGGGCACCTCTCCCAATGGAGATCCCATGGAAAAATAAACAGTTGAATTCTCTTTGCTCTAAGCCGTCTCGAATAATCTTTTCAGGCAAACCACACCAACAGCTTTATTGAGACATCCCTTGCATTTCACAATCTGCTCCCTCCAGGAGGCCTGAAGGAGGCCTCCAAAATCCACAGTGGGTATGCGGCAGATTTTGCTTTAAAATTGGATTTGTTTTCACCCACAGACTTGCACTTCACACAGTAGGATCCCCTCCACTTTATTTCATGTCACATGTGGGTTGGATTTAGGACAGCTGGAAAGAAGTGCCCCAGCAGCTTCTCAGGTTGCAAATCACCTTTCGCCCAAACAAATAAATAGTTCAATCATATTTATAACAGGGCCTTACACAGAGGAAGAAAGGGGCGAATGATTTTCCTCACACAGAGCCGCTCTAAATGCAAAGGCAATGTCACAGAGTAGCCCTCTGACACTTAGTTTGCATTTTCATACCATGGGGTAAACATTTGCCTCCTCCCCATGTGCCTGTTGGGGTAGAGAGTCGATGTTTGATTTCCTCGTCACAGCCAAGAAAGCTGGCACAGGTGGTATGACACAGCAAGGCACAGCTCTCTGTGGTTTTGGGAGAGCAAAAAATTGCAGTTGTAGAAATGTTTCTTGGCTGGGAGCTCTGCAGAACATTTAGCCCAACCTCCTGCTCTAAGTAGGACAGTTTCCAGCCCAGGATCAGCTGTAAAGACTAAATAACCACTGAGATCAAGACAAATTCTTCAAAATGTTATAACACATCAACAGTCTATCATTTTGGACTGCTGGGGTTTTTTTTCCCCATAAATCACAGATATTTGTTTTAAAAATGCAGTGGAAACAATCAATCTTTATTTTGCTACCACACCTCAGAGAATTTATCAAATGTTATTATACGGTAGATTAAATCCTGTTTATTTTCTACATGAACAAACAAGAAGCATGTAGAAGCAACTTTAGCAACCTCTTATAACCTGAGCACATAATCTCTTCTTACCTGAAACTTCATGCCAGGTTTAGAGATGTGAACAGTGAAAATCACTGTAAAAACAAGTCTTCTCAGCCTAATGGAATAGGACAGCTAATAATTTCACTATTCACATCTTTCTTCCAATACTGCTATGGTCAGTTATAAGCAACATGTGTACTTTCAGACCAAAAGACACACAGCAAGTTCCACGCTGACTGTGATTTTTTATTTTTTTTTGCCCTTGAGGAATTTCCTGGGCATTTCATGCAAATAAATCATTGAACATGGAGTTACTGTAAAGCAATCTTAACCTAGACCTGAAGTGAGTAGTGCTGGGAATAGTGTCAGGAAAAGGGTTGATACATTATCTAAGACACAGACTCATTGCCCATATCTTTTGCTGTCAGTAAGATATCTGGAATTGTTTGTCAATCCTCTGCAGCTCTGCTGAACACGCCCCTTCACCCTTCCCCACCCCAAGAAGCTTGAAGCCAACAGACTGTTTTACAAGTCACCTTTTGGTCCTTTGAGGAATCAGGAGTAAGGATAGCAGTGGAGGGGCAGCCAAGGTCATACCAGAAGTGGCAGGGTCAAGAAGTCTGCTCCCTCTCACTGGACAGTGACCTTCTGAAACCCTAACAGAGAAGGTATTTCCATTAACCACAAGGAAGATAAAGTAGATTTGACTTTTTGGCAGCCATGCAGCTGTGACAACAGGAGTGAGAGAGGCCAGAAACTGCCTGGATGTATGGATGCAGCGCAGACACAAAAGTCTTCAGATGTATAAAATACATCTAGAGGATTTCTGCTGTTCTAGACTTTAATTTGCAGTGGAGAGTGGGAGTACGTTGACTCAGTTATTCTTGTCTAGCTGTGTCTACATCACACTGCCTTCTCCTGCACAAACTTTATTATCAGCTGTGAGACAAAATCTCTCTATTCACCTGAGAGGCTTTTGTCTCACTGTTATCCCAGGTACCTTTGGAAAGCCAAACATATTCAAGTGACAACATGGGCAGATTTAGCTCCATTTAGAATCCAAGGAATTCATCATAATTACTATTTTTTTGAAAGACAACCTGTTGCTCCACATGTGGCAGGATTTTGGTTTTAGACAAATCCTTATTCAAATCTGTTTTACACTGGTTTTGCGCTGTTAACACCATGCAAGTCAATGAAGGTTCCTGTGCCTCCATTTGGGTGTTTAATTCCACTGTCACTGAATTCAGTGTTAGATGTCCTAATTTATACTGCAATTAAAATATGTCTCAATCATGATTGTAAAATAGTACATTTTTAGTTGCTTGGCTAATTTACATATGATCATTTTCAACTTCTACAAACCAAAAGAAGCAACACAAAATAATTTATGGAAGTACATATGGGTGAAAACCATGACAAATTGTAATTTCTGAGCCTGCAGTCTGCTTATCTGCAGCTTTCTGTGAGTCTACCTGATCAAAGGATGTTTCTGCAGTTAGAAGGAGATAGAACTTCCTTTCATAAACAAGCATGAGAAAGTGTACAGGAAATAGCACCCAATTAAACTTTATGGTACTTACATAATGCTGAAGCCTACAGTAAGCTGACTAATACATTACCAAGCCAAATAATACAAAGCATCAACAAATAAGTGACGTCTATTGCTGAATTCAGAAATGGTAGAATATTAACCATCAATAGTCCCAATATAAAGCTGTGCCAAAAAGAACCTTCAAATATCAAGAATAAGAACAAGGAAATTCACAGTCTAGTCTAGCATGATGCAGCCTCGTTTTTGAGAGATATTACAAAACAGAAGCTTGCATGAGTTTGGCTATTCTCTGCTCTTTTGAAAATAGAAATTTCTCCCATGGAAAACAGAGATTTAAGAAACGAGTGGAAACTCTGCAAGGGGAAACTCTGTCACTTGCAGTGACATGATTTTCAAAAGCTGAACACACAAGGACTGCACATCTTGTAGACAGGAATACGCAGGACTTTTACAAAGTTGAATTTTTCACTATGTAATTAACCATAACTGCAGTGATCCACTGAAAATATTCCCTCAACAGGTTCGGTTTGTTCCTGGTTGGGATCTTTAATCTTTCTGCCAGTTCTTACTGGCCTCATTTCTCCAACCCTTCTACTTTTTCATGACATGAGAGGACAAAGGAAAAGGAAAGAGAAAGAAGAGATACAGCAAATGAGAAGGAAGGAAAAGTTTAACATTGAATGCCAAAACAAAATATGGCATTTTCACTTAAAATTTTCCTGAAAAGTGCATCCACTCTATTTCCAAAATTAATTTCCTTTCAAAACCTTTAGAAAGTACCTTGACACATTCATTGTAGGTTTTTGCATGTGTTTGGAAAAACTTTAGCTTCCATCTGTACCCACAATGAATAGTGGAATAACAAAAATAAAAGTTATCTCCCGTGGGTATGAACCATGAGATATCCTAACCACAGGAGATGATGGGCCTTTGTCACTTAAATGTTGGGTTGAATTATAATACATCTTCAATAGGAAATATGGAGCTGAAGAAAAAGGCAAGAACAGACTTTCAGCATTTATACAGTGTCAAAATTTAGTTACCGCTTTCTTCTTTTTCCAGACAAGAAAATCAATGTACATAGCTGCTATAACCTTCACCATTTTACACAGTGATTGTGACAAGTATCTTTGCATTTTTCTCCTCTCAGCCATTTCTTCAACAATGCTCTACAGAGGACTAGTTCTTATAATGCTAAGGGAAAAGTGCTTGATGTAACACAAACAAGTAAATTTTCTGAAAATTACATTTCATAAGACATTGTCTATCCCTGGAATTTATGGAATGCAAATTGATTGTGGAGTTTGAACTTCTTCAAAAAATTGAATAGCATTCAAATCCAGGGATATTTCTTTACTTTTTAGCTGAAATTTTTTATTCAATAATTTCTGATTTTGCCTCTAACTTTAATAACGTTTCAACTAAGAAACCATAAAAAACTGTTGTGGGCATATCCTTCAGTAGTATTGTGAAGTATTCTGATGTGGCTCCATATCATCTACAGGACATACTAAGATGTTTATAATAGTAATTTAAAGAGGTCCAGAAAGTGACCTGAACACTGGCCTGTGTTTCTTGTGCTATTTAATCACTTCCAAGACTTTTGAGGTAGTCTTGTTCCAGACTGCGTTGTCTCCAAGGAGATCCTAGGTAAAATCTAAGGAAATAGACATAGTGCTGGACACCACTATGGAAATTCACTTTGGATGTGGTCCTATAGTACAGAGAGTAAAGGCCAGAAAATGATTCTTGGGAGTGGCTTCAGATAAAGAAACCAGAGAGGAAAAAGGGCTCTATGGGTAAGACTTTCTGGAGACCTGTCTGCAGTTTGTTTTAGGATCACCCATGTCTTCTGTCAGGGTTGTGTGATTTCTTTTATGCCTATAACAAGTGCCATTCCTTCTCCTTCTCATCTTGGTCAACTGCAAATTTTGGAAGGCTGACTCTGCTCTGTGATGATGGGTATTGTGACAGGTCAAATTCAAGGTACACTTCTGACTATGAATGCATATGTCACTCTTTTAATCCTCAGAGTTCTTCTGAATAAATCAGAGTGGGAAAAGCATATAGACTGTTTCAGACTAACATTCAATTCAAGACCTTCATTACTAGAGTTGTCTCTGAACTGTAGTATTCAAATGGCTCCCCCAAACTATCAGAAATCCTTCAGACTTACATTAGATGAGCACTATTAGTTGACTGATTTATTTTTCTTGTGGGTTTTTTTTTCCAGTTTACACCTAAGCCACTAAGGTAATTATCTGAAGAGCAGAAAGACTTGTAAAAGGCACTGCTTTCAGGGCATCTGGAGAGGTAGATTACTGTCTTGAATGATTACCAGGAAAAAAAAAAAAAATCATGGAGTATGTCTTACAGAGAAAAACAGCTTTCAATTCAATTTTAATGGATAATGTTAAAAGGTAAAATAAAACAAGTAATTTCTGTGTGACAGAAGGATTTTTTTGCTCTTAAAACATCTGCACAAATAAACTTGTCACACTCTGTTGAACTCTTCACTCTTTCCATCAATACAAGGAATGCTGTCTCTTTGTCACAACCAAAAATGTGCTGGGTGGAATTTTTAACATATTCAGCACTGGCTCATGTCTTTGTCCCTGGATGTCAAGGGGATGTTGGTGCTTTTGTAGACTGTAGTGGAAGAGCTGGGGCAGAACTTTCTATACTTTAGAAAATCTCACTTATTTCTCTCTCTCTCTCTCTCAATCTCTCTTTCTCTCTCTCTCTCAGGTACTGACAAGTTTTGGTATGCAAGTCAAAAAATATATTTTCTGAAGCATAAAATTATTTGCAACAGGAACCAAATGATAGATGTAACTTGAAAATGTTTACATACAATCTCAGGAAACAATTTGGTCTTCTTACTTGTGGTTTTAGAAGAAAAAAGTATTAAATTTACATTGTCATTTCATGTAGCACTACATTATCCACCAGTACACATAGTGCTTTTTCCATAGCAGTCCAGCTGGTTTTTTGATTGATGCAAATGTGAAACTGGTTGAAAGAAGTCCCAAGTTTAAGTTCAAAAGTCAGATTTAAAATTCCAAGTCTTTCTTGGTTTCAGATTAACCCATGTAAAACCAGTAAGTTTCATGCGCCGATTGTCAAAAACCTGTGAATTAGTTTATGCATCTTAGAAACACTGTTCTCTTTGAAGCTTTCCAAGAAGTTCTGATTAATTGTAAACAAATAAGAACATCTGAGACAGCCTCAAGCAAATTTCAGTTTTTTATCAAACTTGAGAGAAAGCAAGACTCATTTTTAAAGTGAAAACTTTATGATCTATTTTAATGTGTGATACCTCGAATTCTTTGAAAACACAGTATTTCAGTTCATATTGCATATGTTAATGTCCATGTAAACTGGGAAGTTTGTTGAATAGGAAAAATTTCATAAAAATAAAAGATTAGTTGTTACTCTTTTTAGGATTTGGTACTTGAAGTTTACAGAGTGCTGAAGGGAGACAGCAGGCAATGAAAAATAGAAAATACCAGGAAAAAAAAGACAGAGAGAGGTTTTGAATCTTCCCCCAAGCCAACCATCTACATATGCAGAATGAGTCACCAGAACTGTCCAGACTCCTGATAGTCTCTTGGGCATGGTAGTCAGCTGTGTTCAGTATTTCATTGACTCAAACATGCAGTTCACTGCTTTACATTCCTTCCTATTTTGTCAAGTTTCCCTTTTCTGATATTCTTTTTTCCCTGATGGTCACTTTGGGAATTACTGTTGTGTGGTGTTCACACACTAAGATAGCATTTAGTCATCTCTGTCGTGGCATTTTTATAATTATGTGAACCTAGTTTCTGGGCAGTCATGTTGCTTAGCTGTTCAGATACTGTGGAAAGCACAGTTAAAGTTGGAGTTAATTTGATAATGTTTTTAGGGGTTTTTTTTAACTTACTCTGTATTTTCACAAGGTAATATGTTTGCTCCTACCTGTGCAACACAGACAAGTTCAGATGTCAGTGGAATTGCGCCCTGGATTGGGAAGTATTTGTATGTAAATCAGTTAAGTGCAGAAAACTAGGAGCTTACTTATTTCTAATATTTAGGATGTAATATGCACTAAAAAAACTACCACCACCACGACCAACAAAAAACTAATTTGAGCTAATCACATATTGAGGACAGAGGACTGGAGGGTACCTGGTTATGTTCACAACTGCCTGAACAGTCACACACCAGAGTCACATGCCAGGAACCATATCTGCCACAGCTAATGACATTTAAGTCCCAAAAGCTGTCAGATGCAGGTATAGAGCAGGACAGATTGAGAATTTTGTTTATTTCTTAAGTTCCAGTTACAGAAAGGAATTAATTACTTGGAAATGCTCTAGTTGGCACAAGCAAATAAACATTGGCTTTGAAGAATGAGATAGCAGCACATCACTATTCCACAATTCAGTGAATAGGTCCACTGGTAAACTCTCTCATGCATGCATAAATTTAGCTTTATGCTAGGATCAGTGTTGTCTTGGACATCCAGACAGATTCAGAGGCCCAAGGGCAATATATGTATGAAGAATAATCCTCATAAGGGAAAAAGTTATTTGGAAGTAGAAAAATAAAATTGTGGTTTATCATCAGAAGGTAGAAAAGTCAGCCAAAAAGTAAACTGAAAGCAAATTGTTTTCTGTGTTCAAGGGAACTAATTAAAGCAGACTGATCTAAGACTACACAGTGGAGTTTAATAACCTCGTAACATCCCAGAAGGGGAGCGTGTGGTTTGGTTGACAGAGGTGTTGAGTTTCTGAGGCACTTCAGAGTAGGAAACTGGTGTTCAGTGTATTCAAAAACAGGATCAGTGATCTTAACCAGGATTAAGAGTTCTATAGCTTGTTCTGATAGTGACATTTATTTGCACAATTCCCTCTTACTCCCTTCTAGACTTGGCATTTCCAGCTTAAAATTCGTAATAGAAGGAGATACTTTGGCATCTCTTCAAACAAACCAGACATTTACAGATGTGTGTGAAGCATTCTGAGAATATGAAGACAACATCTGTAAACATAACTGCATTGAGCATGGTGGGAATTCAATCTGCTCACTCAGAAGTTGGATACAACTCAGAGAAAAGTTGGGACTCGCCCAGAATCGTGGTGAAGAGTCAATGTCAGAGTTCCCAGCACCTGAGTCATGTATTTAGCCGAGTCATCAGCACCTCTGTCAGTGCATGGCCTCATCCACAATGCATCATGCCCTCTTCCTTTCACTCACTCTTGGTTTACTCCTGATGTAAACTGAGTGATTCTAACATTTATCCTGGTTTCAGATGTGTGCACCTCTCTCAGCCAAGCTGGTTGTCCCTTTTTTCTTCTTCTTTTCCACCATTCTGTCCCATCCAAGATTTGTGTCAGTGACTCAGACCTTTCCTCCACGTTCTATAAGAAGCATGGACTTGGAGCACATCTCCTTCATTATCCATTACCAACCCTTCACTCAGTCTGCCTAGGAAGCTGAGGACAGCAGGACAACTCCAGACCCCTGTCCATGGAGGAAGACCACCATACTTTCACTCATCAAAGACAAAAAGAACTTTCCCAAATCATAAGCATTACATTGTTTTGCCGTGATCAGGACAATAATCATTGTATTTTCAGAGAGTGGTTGTTTTTATTAGTAAATTAGCACAAGGTATAGATAGCTTAATAATTGTTGTTTCACCTGGCCTCTGTCTCCACGCAAAACTCTGTTACTGTTACAGAGTTTAGCTATAAAAATAAAAATGTGTCTCTGCAGCTAGAGTCAATTTTGTGATGCCATGGGTGAGAAAGGAAATATAGTGATAGAAAAATTCTATCCTTCAAAAATAATCTTGTGATCTGTAAGCCATTTCATGACTTGGGAGATGTGTTGCCATTGCTGTGTTATGGCTGACAGAATGTCAAAGCCAACTCAGCTGTGTGAGTTAAGGACTGGATCATATTCAGTGGCTCACAGGGAGCCACTTCCTCTGTATTTTACCATCAAATACAACAAGGAAGGTAACAGTGATAGCAAGGAGTTAATTGACACCTGACACTCTTCTCTATGTCTTTTTTTTTTCTTACATTATTTAGAATCTTGAGTGTCATAGCTCTGTCTCGGGGTAACATCTGTTCAAAGTTGCATGACTAACTCAGTTTTTTTATAACACACCACCACTGTCTGTTTGGAAAAGTTATAATAAACATATTTCAAAAACAGTCTTCTGCTTTTTTTGCTGCAAATAACTACAAGGGATAATTTAGCAGAGGTATAAAGTACTTAATATTCTTCAATTTAAATTTCATGCAACAAGCACTGCATTCACTTGCAGTAGTTGTTACTGATTGCTTAAACCCATGGTTGCACACTTGCAGTAATTGTTACTGATTGCTTATACCCATGGTTGCAATATTAAAAAACTATCATCAGGTCAGACAATACTGTAATATAACTACAATTCCTGGTCCTTCATGAGAAAAGTCTCAAGTTTTTACCTGGTTTTTACTGACTAACACTTAAATCAAGGATGTTTGTATCTCTGTGTGGACATGCCCCAAACAAATGGACATGCCTCTTAATGGGCAAAGAGCAAACACAGCTTTACAGAACGAAAAAGAAAAACAAGCCACCTCTCATGCTGGTCAGATAATCTTTGGGAAAATTACAGGAAAGGATATTTAATATATTGAAGTTCATGTAAATGCGTCTTTGACACCACTACCTGCTGAATCAGGATTATCCCTACGTATGAAGCAAGCACAAGAATCATCAAAGCTTCCTCATCCCTTTCTGTGGTACCATTAACCTGTGGCAGTTTTGATTTATAATTAAAAGTCCTAATGTTCTCACATGAACAGCAAATTACTGGATGAAGCAATTTAGATTCTCGAAGGTCATAAAGGCTTTGTCCAGTTAAGCAAAAGAAATAAATAGGTGGGGTAGCTTTTAAGTACCATGACCAGCTGTGAGGTGCCCAGCTCCTGCCAGGCACAGGCAAAGCTGGAAGACTCGGAAACATGATCCCTGAGCCAGGCTCTGCCAGAACTGGCACCAGGAACCACTGAGCACAGGGATCTGTCCAGTGCCACCCCTGCCCTCAGCTTGAGACTTTTGGCAGAGGCTGCATGTTCACCCAAGGGCTGCAGCCCCAAATCTTCTTGTGGAGGTTTGTGCTATTTTTCTTTCTTTCACATGACTTGATGGGATGCGCTATTGTGTTGGTGGACAGTCAGAAATAGCCTTTACTTCACGTGATAGCAGGATCCTCACAGTTGCTGGGGAACTAGGAAGCCTGATCCAATTGCCTTCCCAGCCTGGAGAGATTTAAGACCAGCTCTCTCACCCCTACCTGGTCAGGGAAGCCACTCCTATAATCTCTGCTGAATTCAGTAGCATGGGATGTTACAGAAACCAGCTTGGAAAGCACTAAAACTCAATTTTCTCACCTCCTGCTGCATGTTGAAACTAACAACCTAATGGCTCACATGCTCACTCTTCACAAGGGCACAGGTTGAACAACTGCCTTCATGCTGGATTTTGAACCCCCCTTAGCCTTAGGCACCTGCCTGTCCAGTGTGGGAGAGCCACACACAGGCTCAAGAACAGCACTGGAGACACTTTGGGAAGGGTCAAGTTGTAAAAGGAAGCACTGTGTGAACATTTGGGTCTCCACTGAACAGAGGTGAACTGAGTGGTATTTCATGGGATGATTCAGGTCTTCCAAATCCAGTCTTGAATTTGTAAATATTTAATTTACTGAATTCCCAGACTTTCTGGCAATTAAAAAATGGTTAAACCATAGCTTCAATCCTTTTAAAGATAATGCGTATGCCCAAATTATTTGGCAGCATAAATAACTTCAGTAAATCCAAGCCCTCTAAAACTGATCTTGTTAGCCTGTACCATCAAATCAAGTTTCATAATGATACGTAAAGAAAATCACATTGAATTAAAACATTCCATTAATATATAACAGAGCTTTCACATCTTCTGTCACATCAATCTCTTCCCTAATATTACAAAACAATAAAAGGAATTGTATTCATACCTTCCTCAGCAGTAAAGTAAAAGTACTTGCCAGCTCTGAGCACAGGTTTTGTCAGACTGTAGCTGTTTTTTTCTGACAAGCCTAGTACTCTTCTGCCAAGGGACAAAATACAGTCAAATAGCAAAATGGTAAAACATTTTCTTACTCTTTTCAGTTTCAGAAGGAACATCAAATTAGAGAAAGGATGAAAGGTGTGAAGTTGCAGAAAGTCAACCATTGTATCTTTGCTATTTCATTCAGCTGTTAACTTGAACAAACCTTGTAACCTTTACACATGTAATGCTTTTATATTTTATAGAATTCCACTGTGGAGTACAGCATATTGCAAATGAGAGGTTAAAATAGTTTGAGACCATGAAAATATATAAAATATCATATGTATTACTCTAAATGTAAGGTTTAATGTGTAAGGGAGAGAACAAAATTATCAATGACTACAAATTACCTGCATGAAGAAATAAAAATCATTAGAAAAAATCTGTTTTCTTCATGACAAAAGACAAGTAGTGTTCCTAAAGTTATGTGTGAGACAAGTCTGGGCATGGTTTCAGTGCTGATTAGGGAAGGACTTGCAGAGCTTCTCCTCCACTTTGTGATGACAGATTATACCATGTAGTTGTACGAAAGGGGATTTAGTCCTATTAGCCTCCTTCCCTCTGCCTCATAAATCATTTACTTAGCACATATCTCAGTGATTTAGTAAAGGTAAAGAGCGACAAACCGGTTTGATTTGCAGCCAATCTACACGACTGATACCTTTAAAGTGTTTCCAGCTTGGCCACAGTTGGAAGAGCACTTTTCACAGCAGTTATCAGAAAAAAGCTGAACTTCCTCAGCCAGCTCAGGTCCTATTGCTCGTGAGTTTCCTTCAGAAAAGTCTTCAAGATTTGCTTTGCAGCTTGCAAATTTGCATGTAAATGGATGTGAATAGGTAATTATATTGGTCCTGGCAAACTTCTTCATCCGTTTTTGCTCTTTGATCACTAAATCAAGTGGTAAATGACTTTTTGGGTCATATTTTCAAATGTCCCTTACCTTACATACTTATTTACATCATAAGCAAAATAAATCTATTCTGGTCAGATAATATCCAGTAATCTTATGTACCTCATACCTTCCTCTGGTAAAGTGGCCTTTGCCATTGTGTCCTGTGAGTTTTCTCACACAGAAGTCCTGATTCCCACTTAGATTTGCCTGAGATAGAGAAATTATCTAATTAGAGGGAATCGTCACCTGAAGTCTTCAAGGGACAGACCAAATTCTAGTATGCAGTTAATACAAAGTAAGAAATAGCTCTCACTGAATTGAAAGCAAGAGGAAGATGGTGGTGAACAAGAACAGCCAGCATGAACTTTCCAAGGACAAATAATGCCTGGCTAACCTTCCTGCAGCAGGCTCTGTGAGCAAGGGGAGAGCAGTGGATATCAGTTAGCTGAAGTCTAGGAAGATTTTTAACTTGCTTTTCAGTAATACCCTTATAGCCAAACTGGGGACATATGAACCAGATGGGTGGACTACCCAGATGGGTAGAAAATTATCTGAACAATGAGACTCAAAGTGTAGTGATCAGTGATTTGATGTCCAGGTGGTGACTCACCACTTGTGACTGGTCTTGCTTAGGGGCTAATAAGGGGCACAATACTTTTGAGATTTTAATAACCACTTGTGCCTAAGAACAGAACACAACCTAGGCAAGGTGGAGAGGGCACCAAAAAAGCATACCATGGTCAACACAATGGAGGGTAGAACTGTTTCAGAGGGATCTTGACAAGCTGGAAAAATGGACAAGCCAAAAGCTTGTGATGCTCATCAAAAACAAATGCCAAGTCCTATCCTTGGCACGGATCAGCCCTCTGCAGCTGTGCACTCTGGAGGTTACCTGGCTGGAAAGGAGCTTTGAAGAAAAGAATCTGGGCAACCCTGACATACAATAGATTTAGGATGGGACAGCAGTGTGCTGTTGGAGGATGGAAGAGCTGCACACAGAGTTGCGCAAACAAGGGATTAGCGAGTAGATCAGGGTAGGTGATTATTCACTTTCATGTAACACTCTTCAGGCCACACCTGGAATACCCTGCCCAGCTTTGATTTCCCCAGTAGATACTGATAGATAGGACAAAACAGAGAAAGTTCAGCAAAGGACTATTGAGTTGTTCAGAGACTGAAACCCTTTGAGGGCCAGGAGGTGGGATAGTCTGGTCTAACTTCAATGACTTTGGAAAGGATATTGCACCAGACAACCTCCAGAGGTCCCTTCCAACTTGAATTATTTTATGACTCAGGGACTGCAAGTAAGAAGAAGCTCAGGGTTTTTTCTCACTACAAGTGATGTAAAAATGAAATGTAGTGAAAGAAAAAAAAAATCATACCAACCAACAAACCAAAGAAAATCAGGTTTTCTAAAGAGAAATTCTTCATTAAACACAGAACTGTGTGCATTGTATGACATCAGAGAAAAGCTGATGCCTAAAACTTTCATTCAGAACAAGCAATGTAATAAATTTTATTCTCAGAGAGCAGTCACCCTGATTGAGCATGTGATGAAAACTGATATGATGAAAGATGCTCCTCAGTAGATTTGCTTAGGAGTGTCCCAGGCCATGCATATTCACAGCCCAGATGCCCTCCCAGTGTTGGCATCATTAGTAATCAGTGTTTACTCTACTCCACTGTTTTCCAGTGCAATATTTAAAAAAATTATTATATGCCTTCATTCACACTACAATAAACTGCCCATATTGTCACATGGAGTATGTAAGTGGTAACATAAATAAAGCAGACAGTGAAACCAGACACGCTGAATATTATTGACCAATCAATCTTACTGTAACAATATTGCAACTGCTACAGGTTTTATTCATTGTTTCTCCTACCTCACCACTTTTACTGAATATTCTAATAGATGAAACGTGGATCTGAAATGTCATGGGGTTATCTGGTGCTCTTCAGCCCTACATATTCATCTGCCTGGGAATATGCCCTAACCAGAGGCTATCAATTTCTTCTGGCACATATGTGAACGATACTTTGTGGTGATGTTGTACAAACCTGAAAAAAGTTATAACCCAGTGTAACTTTAAAACAGTATGTGTGTATGTGTGTGAGAGCAAGACAGGCTGTCTTGCTAAACAGAGCACTCAGTCAAGAGCAGAAATCCTGAATTTTAAACACAGTGAGGTTTTAAAGTGACAGTCTCAGAAATCTTTGTCAGGTGCCCAGTTCAGCTGCTGGCCCAATGTCTCCTGCATAAATCTATTCAAGCCCTCAAAGAAGAGAAATATTTCACTTTGGGCTGCCTGTTAAGCTTGGACGTTAATTAAGTTCCACGTACTTAGTGCTGTGAACACAACTGCAGTATTAGAAATTAACAGAGCCACAATTCTAAGCATCTAAACAGTATTAAGGTCAAAACCAAGATAACTGCAGAGTTAAAAAAAAAAATTTAGATGGCAATTAAATATAGAATTTCCAGACCATGTTATCATATGTTGACATCACATATAATTGTGTTTTAGTCTTATTTCAGGAATTTATGTCTTTTTTGGCACTATATAATTTAATATCCAAGTTAATTTCATCATGGAAAGTGAAAGGAAAAAGTACTTTAAAAATGACACTTGCATTTCTTGAAAAAAGGATTTAACATTCACATAAGATGTACTTTAAATAATTTCTTTGGGGATTTAAAGAAGGATATACATACAGAGGGTCAGGGGGGAAGCTTAGCAGCTTGCACAGGCAGAAAACCAACAGCCTTGCTCAAGCAAATGCTTTCACATGTTGGCTTTGCTTCCAGATGTGAAGCTGAACCCATAACCTTATTAGGACCTAACCACATTTCAAGTTTCATTTGCAATTATCACGGATTAAGTCGATTACCTAAAATATTGCAACAACTGTGGGCTTAAACAGACATTTATGTGTCTATTAACATCATTATAATTAGCACATTGTTCACAGATTACAAAATAATTCTAAACTAAGCTATGAAAATCATTTACATAACTACTGTCCTTGTCTAGTGCTGTGTGACATTCCTGAACAGTGAGTGGGTATAAGAAAGAGCTTATATAATTTGCTCTTTCATTCTTTTGGTATATGCACATTTATACTCATGTATAGAAACATATGTGTAATTTATGTGCTCTAGACATTGTAATGTTCATAATGTGGTACCCTTTTTCTATTTATGTAGATCATAGCTTACAACATCACATAGTCATGTATTGAAATAAGCAGGGCTTAAAACCACCACAAATTTTGAATGGTTACACACACGCACACACAAAAAAAAAAGGTCTTGATTTTAAAAGCCTGCATAATATTTAGTCAGCTCCTGACCACAGTTAGCTCCATTGTTCTGGCATATGTTTAAATGTCCCATACACCCAAAAGGAAGCTATATTTCTACTAAACCATGCCTTAATGGCCATGGATCCATGACAAAATTTTGCCCTCCATTGTATGTAGGAGGAGGTTGGTGTGCCTGACATCTCTCTGCAAGCCCTGCTCTCTGGAGGGGGGATGATGTAGAGGACATGACAGCTCATACCCTCTACATAACCCAGTCATGTTTGCCTCAGCAGATCAGGTGGGTTCATCTTCTCTCACTGCCAAGAGTTCTGATTCCTCAGCAGCTTTTATGCCAGAGCCACCATTTGTCTTGTGATGTAACCCTGGCTTGAAGAGCACAGTCACACTGCCCACCAGTGTACCCTGGTTACTCAGAAGCCATGACCCCTCTGAGACAGGGTGCATGACTGGCACAGCAGCACAGCCACCACCCAGAGATGCTGACCTGTGTCACCCCCTGCCTATAACCTGTGTCATCCTTAGACACCACTTGCCCTTCAGAACAGTCCTTCCTCCCCAGAAGTATTAAGCAGTTATAATACAAATACACAAGGGAATGATTTTCATTATACAGTCACATCTTTGATTTGAAGCTTTCCCTTTCCCACCCTGAACTTGAGCCAAGATAAATGAAGTCAAACCAAATATCACCTGAAAAAGGATAAACTGAACTCTTATTGAGCTGATACCACTGTATGGGTTGGGGTTTTTTTACATAGATTAAAATTTCTGAGTATGTAAACAATTACTTCATCACATGGTATTTGGAAAAAAATTATTTAAAGACCAGTCGGTGGAAGCTGAAATAGCATGTTTAAATTCAGGATGTTTAATTTTAATCCACTCATTCTATATGTGAATATTACATTCTTTGTATCCCTGAGGATTCTTTCTCTCCTTTTCCAGGAAAGTCCACCAATCCTCTTTTTCATATACTTGAGCATGAGGCAGTGAGAGGAACAACTGTATCGCTTTCCAGGATGAACCATAACATTTGTTATTGTCACCTAGCTTTCCTTCAAGATCAGACAGACTTCTCTCCTTCACAGATATTTTTCAAAGAGCATCTTGGCATTACCTTGCTTTGAAGCCTGCCCTGGGTTAGAACAGCCATTATACTCCTAATTTATTTGCATTTATGACAGAGTTCATATTGCTTGTCTGTAACAGCTGTAAACAAGAAGACACTTCCTTCAGAACTGAGATGTTGGGTTTCATGGTAATACCCTAAAGCTCTTACCTGGGCCTTGGTGTTTTCATTTTGTAGGAGCTGGTTCTTGTTAACATGTAATCCCTGAGCACAGGGTATATACTTCATACAACACTGTTAGCAATGTCAGTGGTTGTCAAAAATGGCTAACTGGTGCCAGCCACAACTAAATGCAGAAATCAGCCTAAATCCAGTCTAGTGATGGAATTCCCTAGAACCTGACCTTCACTAGGTACCAGCATCTTTCCAAAAGCATAATTTAGCCAGATAACAACATATTGTGCTTCACAGAGTCCTGCTCAGTGGGTTACTCTTACCAGAAAGTGACTTGCAGCTCACATGGGCAGCAGCAGCTCCCAAATATCATTCCACTGGCCAGATGCCACCCAGATACATTTTTTGCCTTACACCAGTTAGCTCACAATGGCCAGTGGTTCTTCTCAGCTCTTCACAAATTAACACAGTTATCTTCTTGTTCCGTAGGATGGACAAAATCAAATATTTTTGGGGGGTTTATACAAGCACAATGCCTACAACACATATGTTGAAAGAGAACTGCTAAGTACCCTCCTTACATTTCCCTGGCTGAGCCCTGGGAAGGACTGCAAAATTCACTAAATGTATTAAAATGTCTGGCATATGTGATGCAGACCCATTTCAAAGTAACATTTTCTTTTAAAATGTGGTCTAATCATTGCTACTAATTACATAAATGTACACAGAGAAGGCTACAAATTACAGAGGGAAACAATGTCCAAAGTAGGTCCTAAGAGAGTGATTAGAAAGAACTTCTGAGGTTTGATTCTCTTAATGACTTTGAACTAGAGGATAAAAAAGAAATAATTCTGAGGTTATGCTTCTTGTAAAATGCTCTGTGGGGCAGTTGATGAGGTTGTGAGCCATAGCTGTGATCACACTGTCTCGTATTCCCCTTCATGTATCTTTCTTTGGCATTGTGACCAAGGCCAACAGATTCAATGGGATTCAAAGAAAGAGCAATGATTTGTACCCCCAGATTGGAACGTCAGCATCAGTTAAGGAGATGAATTAAAGATGAATTAGTCTGAAAGTTTGTCACCCACTACACCTGATAGTGTAAAGCCACTTTTCATTAAAAAGGCAAGGAGGAAAATTTTGTGGTAGCAGGAAGCCTAGCAGCTCTGAAAAGACAACAACTAACAACAAATTACTCAGATCTCTGTGCAGATTGAATATTGGCACCCTGTGCCCCTGCTTTGAAGACAGATACCTCCATCAGCAAAGAGGATGAAGACAGAGTTGCATGAGGTCAGCCAAGGCCTTACTTACATTTCTGCTGCTTTGGTCAGAGACCAACAACTGTTGCCACTGGAAAAGTACAAGAAAGGAAATATGTAGTCTTTCTGTTGTAGGGTTTTGGGGTTTTTTGATGTTGTTGTTGTGTTGTTGTTGTTGTTGTTTGGGGTTTTTTGTTTTGTTTGTTTGTTTGGGTTGGGGGTTTTTTTTTGGGGGGGGTGTGGTTTGGTTTGGTTTGGTTTGTTGGGTTTTTTTGAGGGGACTGAGGTGAATTAAGTCCTAGCAATTACAGAAAGGTACTATCTGACTAGGTTTAGGACCTAATTTAGACTCCCAACCTAGGAGAAAGTCTCTCCAGGTTCCTGGATGCCCTGTTGAACCAGATCTTCCCTGCTCATGGAGTACCATGGTGTACTTGAGGACAGCAACATCCCTACTGTATGTTCAGCTGGAGTTTCACTACAGTGCCATGGAACCTCCCATTTACATGACACCTGGACCCTGGCCTCTGGCATAAGATCCCTGAAAGCCGTCATCCACACAACAGGACTGAACCAGATCTTGGCTCTTACAGCTGAATCCACCAACAGAGACACTGTGTTTCTCAGGTTATTCAAAAATTATCAGAAACACAAAATATTACATATGCTGCCTGACTGAAAGTATGACTCCGTGAAGAGCATTCAAACTGTTGGGACACATTAGCAGAAAGCTTTCTTCTCTGCAGGAGGGTGCAGAGCAAATGTACTTAATGGTGAGCAGGTTTAAGTGACCAACTTCATGTGGTTAACAGCTTCTGGTCTATTAAAAAGGATAGCAGTACTAAAAAAAGTCATAAAATAAACATCTTCTCATCATGCTGTCATTATATTTGAGTAGTATCATCCCCATGTGAAAAAGGTTGATGACATGATGACAAAAGCATTCATATTTTGGCCAAATAATTGAATGGAAATTATGGACTATGTTTGTGCTACATGGATGGTGTCCACCCTTTTCTTAAAGTAAAAAAGGGTTCAAAGTTTGTAATTTGTAGTCATTAGTTTAAAATCCTAAGCCAAAATGCTGTAATATGTAATGATTGTTATGATAAGCACAATCACTGAGCTTCTGCTGATTACTTTGTCTTAGAAATCAATAGGAAATTCGATAACATATGCTTGTACTTTTTTTTTTAATGAAGTATAATATTTTGCCAAAGCCCACAGTTTGCAGACATGTCAGTGGACCACTACAGTTTTTAACTCAAGGCTCATTTTCATTGAAAAAGAAGTTGAGAAAACAGTCCTTTTCAATTTAAAATGGAGTGCTTCAACAGAATTTTTTTTCAAAATGCTTGCATGGTTTCTTTTCTATTCTAACCCAGAATAAAAACAAATTTTGAAAGATCAACGTTTTATATACTGGAAATGCTACCCACTGGCCAACGCCACGTTTTTATTGAATCCTTGTGTTCCACATAATGAGAAAGCATTTTGTACTGTTTGTTCCCAAGTCGGACGTGACAGAAGATCTGACTACTCTTTCAATTATTTATTTCTTTATATGCATTTTCTGTGGAGTTCATAGATGGGAGAAATTCTTCTGTGGATTGGATTACCAAAATACAGTTTTGGGATTTTCAAAAAAATCTAACAATTACAAAAAGTCCCCTCCCCCCCCCCCCCAAAAAAAACCAAAAAAAAACCAAACAAACAAAAAAAAAAACACCAACCAAACAAATAAAAACAGAAAAAGAAATAGTTCATCAAAGATAGAGTTAATTACAATTTGCCTCATTTAGTAGTCTATTTGTGCATTAAGATTTTAGCATGGTGAAAATATGGTTACAAAATCTACTTTAAAACTTTGTATGGTACGGATGATACAATTAAACTTACATAAAATCAGTGTGTGGGGTTTTAAAAACATTTTTGTCCTCCTAGAATGTCTAAAAAGTCCCACTTAAAATCAAAATTTGAACATAACTTTTTATAATATGCATATGAAACTCCATATACATATTACCAAACTGCATCTCACCACTTGGGGTTTTGTTTTAAATATCTCTAGTTTGTGGACAGTTTAATAAACAATGATTGGGAAATCCTAATTACGTCTGTATGTCATTTATGAAGTCAGTAGATTTACTTGTATAATGTTCAGCCCAATCATGTGAGTTTCATTCTGTCCAAAGTATTACGCTCATTTATATAACCACCCCATTCATTTCCTGTTTCTGTATTCAATGTAGAAATAATGAAGCTCTTGAGACTGCTCAGCTTGGACTCTCTTGTGATTGCCAATGAATGGATTTGGTTATGTAGATTTTCCTCATGCATATTTACAAACAATCATGGCTCAGCGCTATACTCATTTTATGGAGATAATTTCTTGTAGATAAGTGACACATTTAGGTATCTGTAACATCATTTTTATCATGCTATTTGAGTAAGAACAATAGCAGCAAGAAAATTTAAAATTGTTTTTGTTGAAACTTTACTTAGGATTTAGGAAAATCATGACTTCCATAGAATCAAGGATTATAAACAATGGGGGCTTTAGACCAACAGAAATTAAACAGAAATAAAATGCATCTTGTGAGCATTAGGTAGCAGAATCAGATAAAAATGTAATTGCACTAGTATAATTAATAACAGCATCATAAACTAAAACAATGAAGATGACGTTTAACTGCAAATATCTGGTTCAAGAAAACTTCTAAAATTCACTAGAATATATTCCATTAAGATATTAACTTCTGAAGCTCTCTGAAGTGAAATTACATTATTCTAATACCTTGTTTACTTTATGAGAAAATATATAACTTTAGCTAACTCTTCAAAAATTTGAATTCAATCAATGATCATTTTCATTTTATATTCCATTTGTTTCATTGTCTGTGCGTTATTTAACATTTACAGGTAAAAAAAATAAAGTGTGTACTCTAGTGAATCATGGTCAAAATTGAAATTGCAGGTGTTTTCCAGGATACAGAATTTCTGTAAGTGGAATAATGTAGCCCCACTAAAATTCCAATCTTTTTTTCAGGTTTGGTTGGACAATTCTTTCGAATATTTCCAAAATAAATTAGCATACCTTATGAAATCAGATTTCCATAATGTTTTGACATCCAGGAAACAGAAGGGCTGGGCTTATTTGAATAAATACAGGTCTCTCATTTCCCTAATTACTAACTAATGTTGTCCTCCCTCCATCATTAAAAATTCATTTCTGAAATCATAATTAAGTGACTAACAAATACATTGTTTTGTACTTAGTAAAGAAAATAACTTGACAATTTCCCGCGTTTTATGCCATTGTGCTCTTTGAACATCATCTGATCTTACACTTCCCCATGCAGGAATCAAAACCTGCTTCACAGCTATACATGTGAACAAAGAGCAGAACACTGCAGAACTCTTGTGTGTGTGATGTTTTATGGGCTAAACTTACAGCCAAAAAATTGTTCAAAATGTTTTTCATAATGGCTTTTTTCTGAAAAAGAAGGAACACAAAAGAGCCAGGGAAGGCCATGGCAATAAGGGCCTTCTGCAACTGAACACCCAATACTTGGCACAAAAGTACCAACAAGATGAATTGTTACTAAAAAAAAAATATTTTAGTAAGTTGGTTACCAGCAGGGACTGCGACCTTTTCTTCTTTATATGAACTGTCAGTGAAATTCACACAAGCAAGGAGGGTCATGATGTGCAAGCACTACTCGGGTATTGGTCAACAGCTGCTGCAGAAAGCTTCTGTTCTAATGACAGGAGGGAAATGCAATGGTGTGCATAATCTGAAATGCTGCTTCTCACTAGTGAAGGTGAAGAGCTGAAGACATGAGTGCTAATAGGTACTTTTGTTTCCCTTCTGTGGTTTGCAAAACAAAAAATGCTGATGTTGGTACTGGGACTCTTGTTCAAGTCATATTAAAGACATTAAAGATTGAGAACAGATGAAAATTTTTAAGATGTATTAGACTTTCTTTCTTAAAATAGGGCATAATAGGGTTGTTTGAGGGGACTATCTTTAGTGTAGGCATTAAACTATTTGAACCTTCAGGAAGTGACTATGAACATGCAGTTTCCGTAGAAAGTAATCTAAGTGCCTGTACTGATAACTCAGGTCTTAGGTGTTCTTTTTTAGAAAATAACAGATCTACAAATGAATATACTATTTTAGGATATGTACACATGGACGTCAGTACAGTAGAAGTTTTTCTTCTGCAAATTGACAGTGAGGTAATAAAAGAGAATAAAAATATATTCAGTATAGTAAGATTTTTAAAAATGAACAATAATACCATCCAAAAAGGAAAAGAATTTATATCTCATATCTAATGGACCACATTTCAGAAAGAAAACAACAGAAAGAGGTAACACACATCCCACCCACCGCCATGCAGGCAGCCTGGGAGGTCAGGTGGAACAAGGTCTAGCCTGTCATGCCACAGCCATGCTTATTAACCTCTCTTTCTCCAGGAAAGCAGCAAAAGCTGGAGAGATACAGGAGCCCCTCTCAGGTTAAAGCCATTCCCTGGGATATGCCTGGAAAGAAGAACTGATGAGCTGGGACCAGGCACATCATCAGGCTGTGGTGCTGAGCAGTATGGAGAGCACGTAGCTGAAGATAATGGGATAGTTGAAGTCTTTTCTCTACATGACCCTCCCGGGTAAGCAGGCCCAGAAAGAGTCTAAAAGGCTGAAAATACCAAGTTCTGAGATTTCGTTTTCCCACACTACTGGCATAGATGAAAAATTAGGTGGATAAGTTGAACAATATTATAAATTCCAAATCTATGGAAGTACACATAATAAGACACTATGGTTAAGTTCACCAGGGCCTGCTGAATGACTGCTAGCAGATCCTTTCATACATTATTTATGGATAAATTAACTACTGCAACAATAAAAGAGACCAAAAAAAGGTAATCTACTTAGAAATAAAAATCAAAATAATGCCACTAATGTCAAGGAATGCTCAAAATGGTCCTCTGCTTCTTGCAAAAGGAGATGATATCTGTGAAAAGCCTGAAGTCTACCACCAACAAACCCCTGAGCTCAGTCTGAAGGATAGCACCAAACAACTGATCAGAAAAGGTGGTTCAGGAGAATCAAATGTGGTTTGATATGTTCCTCTAACTCACCTACAGAGGGACAGTTAATGAATGTAGTGAAAGGTTATTTAGGTTTATGTCTTATATGTGAACTGCTTGGCAAAGATTTCTCAAGCTACTTCCAACCTGTGCTGGCAAATCTTCCCGAAATGGCACAAAATCCCAGTTTATGTACACCTGCAACAAAGTCAATTTGTGCAGTTCTGTGCCCAACCAAATAAATTCAGGGGCAGTGGAATATTCAGAGAAGATTATCTACCCTTTAAAAAATAGGCACAGAAATAGATATTACCTATACTATTTCAAATCAAATGTGGTTTTTATGGAGATAGGTTATGTTTCTCTACATTTCTCATACTGATGCATCCAGAGGGAGTGAGAGTAGGTGGGTTTCACCGCAAACATCTCCCAGATTGGACAGGCAGCAACCCTCTGTAGTCAACTGAACAAAACAGATGCTTTTACCCCACAATTCACTTGTCCTATTTCAGATTACTTATTTTAGGATGAATTATTTTCCTTCCAAATCAAAGTGCCTGGTTTCTGGCCGAGCACCATCTAAACAACTTTAGAGGTACACAACTTTCCTGGAAATTACCATGTGGAAAATTACCCCTCCTTCTCCACCTTTTCTGAGGTAGCTGAGATTTAATAAAGGTTTTTGAAGAAGGTAACAGACATGAATCTCAGATGAGGAAAAATTTCAAGAATTAATCTGACCATGGAAGAGAAAGGGTTTACTTTATTTCATTTATCATTGTCTCAGCAAAGGTAGACCCTTTTGGTCTCAGCAGAAGGAAATCCCTCATTAACAGAAAGGGAAGCAGAGTGTTCCAAAAAGCTGTGCCTGAAAGCAGATGCAGGTTACTGGAAGATGTTGTTGTAGGACCCCATGAACAGAAAAATTACCGAGGTTGTCTTATTGCTTCTAAACTTATGCCAGCATTTCATTGCTCTGTATTTTTGCCTAGTTGCTGGCTCCTTTTTCATGACTCATTTGGACACCAGCACACAGCACTGTGGTCTATCAGCAGGGCCTCCTGGCTCAGGTTGTGCAGACACAGCTCTGTGGTGGCCAGCCCATGGCAAGCAGAGCCACACAGTGCTTCCATGGAGCCACTGGACACACAGCTGTGGTCTCTGCTGGCCGAAAGAGTCATGGCACCACACAGCTTTCTGCAGGCTTTTTGTGGCCTGTTTTGATAAATCTACAGTGATTTTCAGAGTTGCAATGCAGCATAAAAACAAGTGAGTTTCATACAGTCTCAAGTTTCACTGCTAACTGTCTAGGCAACTGCCTGAGTAAGATTCAGGCAAGCATTTCATGACCTTAATTTCTCATGGGGTTGACTCATTATTCTACCTCCTGAAGTCAGCTCTTGATTTCTTAATATATTTACCATTCTTCTTCTGCTTATGGCTGTCATATTGGTTAGAAGATATTACTGCTATTAACACTGGGAGTAGTAGCCTTCCCTTTCTCAAGACAACTGGGAAATTTGGGGCATGATCAGAATTATCACAGGAATGTACCATATTTAGCATGCTCCTGGACACATACAAAAATAAGTAAATCTCTCTCAAATCACTATAAAAAATGCCAGAAGTCTGCTTATATGTGGATTGCTACATGTGCTTCCTAGCATATATATTCAGCATGGTTACAACTACACCAGATTTGCTCACCTTGTGCCTTCCATTTTGCTCCTTCCACCTGAGGCATGTGGAACCACAGACGTCTTGCTGCAGCAGGACACCAGCTTCTTTCCAGTTCCTGAGTCACAGAGGACTGGTCCGAAGATAAGGGTGGCCTTCTTGCCTCCTTGTTTATGTCCTATCCCCATTGTGGGACCACTCATATCACCTAACTCCCCATCTTTCCTACCAAAAAGCTTTACCTTTTCTTACAGCTAAAGTGACTCAGGGTAATGACAGCACTTAGGAGCCATAGCCTCCCACACACCAGACTCTGCACTAAGCAGAAGGAAAAGATGACCACCCAGAAACATTAACAGTGACATTAGGTCTGCTTGATGGCTTCTCTCAGAAAAATAATAAAATCACAATGGCCAGCTGTCTCTTCTGTTAACAGATCATGAACCTGAAAAATGTGAATTGCGTCCAGTTATTTTGTAGGCTTTAATTGTCCTCTTTGAGAAGAAGAATACCATCAGAAACACCAAAACAACAGATGGTGGATTACCAGATCAATTACTGGTATTCTCAGTTCAGTAGCTCTAACTAAACAGGACAATGGTTTTGAAATTCTTCCCACTACTTATTCCTAAGTGACTGATTCTACAAAATCTTTAGTTCCCTGAAAGCAGGGAACTATTATATTTCAGTAGTTTCTCATAATTTTATATTTCAGTAGTTTCTCATAATGGTAGATGTGACATTGCAGAAAAGTAGCTAAGAAATCTTGTGAAGTTGAGCAATGATGTTACCATAAGAAGTAAATGTGTCATTTAACAAGAGGGAACACACGGTTTTATACTAATTGCCCACAGCCACTACTGCAGTGATTTTTATGCTTTGAAAAACCTGCATTGTTTTCAGCTTTAAGTTCAACACTATAACCAGTTGTGATTAAGGTGTCTAGAGAAGGACTTTGGCACCAAATATCTCACTTTGCACTTCAAACTCTTTATTACTTCTTTAAATCTAATGAAAATTTTATTTCATGCATTACAAGAGTTATTAGCAATTACACTAAACAGGCAGCAAACCAATTTCAACAATGCAGTGTCTGGAATATGTATGTGCTCAAATACATCAGATTAAATGAGTGGAGTGGGAAATGGTCATTCACTGGAAATAAGTGGAAAGAGTCTTTCTTGAAGAAAAAAAAGGCCTCAGAAAGCCTTGAGAAAGGCCTGAGAGATAAAAGTAAGTATACCCCAGAGAGTTTTTCCAGACACAGTATTTATCCTAAAAAGGGATGAGAAGATTCAGAGATAGTATTCCAAAGATGAAGTCGAAGTTGAACAGAACAGGTCATAAACTTTCATGCAAAGTGCTGAAACATGCAACATTTTCTGGAATAAAAGACTTCTGCTACTGAAAAAGTAACATTCATTTTGAAGAATAAGAATGACCAGTGTTTTACTCAGCTATAAAACTTCGTGAGTCAGAATAAAACTGCTTAGTATTATATACATATTTTAACCCTAAGTATGTGTAGGTGAGACTTGGGAAGTATAATGTGTTATACAGTCCATGACCCATTACATTAGATAAGAAGGAGGAGTTTATTTCTTGTGGGGCGGTCCATAAATTCCTCTATCATTTATTCACTTTGCTAACTGCCCTGTAAAATCAAAAACTCTAATGGCTTAGGGATGAATCATTATTCTTTGATTATGTTTTTGTAGTTATAGTGAATGACATAAGATCATTGTGATGCAGACTTGGAAATTATTCAGTGATGTTTTATCTTTATTCTTTTTCTAGATATATCGATCCATTTTATAACTATATTAATGCACTCTGAGGCTTGCATTACCAAGCCATTATAACATTTCTCAACTGCCTGACAATACTTTGTTTCTCACTTTCTATCTTACAGAAAGAAAACATTTTGCCAAGATCACAGTGCATTCTTGGCTTTCTCTCTCTGTGGAGATGCCACGTATTTTGCAGCAGGACTTTCAGTGAGAGGTCTGCAAAGTTACAAATTTAATTCAATTTAAACATCGATTTTTTCCCCAGAGTTTGGTCTAGGAAGCAAATTTAAGAGATCTTCTTGTTAGCAAACAGAATTTAGTGAAAAATCCAAGCATATTCAAGTCATGAATATGAGATCATTTATACATAACTTGGATGTGTAATATACATTTTAGGGTGTTTTGTATACCAGTGACAGATGAAAAGCTGCACAAGGTTTTCTGACTTGGCTGAACTGAGGGTCTTTTATTTAAAGAGACTCTGAAGTAAAGTTGAAAAAGGGAGAGAGAAAAATAATGTAATCTACATCTGACAACATGTGTTGTAGCAAATTTGGCCAAAAGGTTTGAGATAGTAATGCAATATGTGGAATGAATTTCTTGTTACCATAAAAACTCAAGATCAATATTCCTATTTTTTGTTCATCTTATTTTGGAAAATACCTGGATTTATGTTGATTTGAATTTTGAGATATGAAAATTATCTGCATGCCTTCAGGTGTATTTATTATTCTGTAGACTTTTTGATTTTGCTTCCAATTTTTCAACTTTTTCAGTACAAGCCATTTCTAATATTGGCAACATTAACAATACCACAAGTGCAAGAAACTATGGAAAATCAACAGATAAAACAAATCCCATGCAAACCCCAAATTAAGGTATTGATTAAACATCAACAAACCCAAAATTCCTCCTGTGTATGTGTTGTAGTTCCTTAACCCCAGCCACTGTGGCAAGAAAGAATGAAATGACATTAAGGAAAAATGTGGTTTGCCTTCCAGAGCAAGGATGCATAATCTTTCATTTCATAGATGTAAGGAAAAAGCACCGTCAGATGTGTGCTAAAAGGAGTCCTTCATAAGACAAGTAATTCACCAAAACAGTATGCATGTTTGGGTTGGGTCATGTGTATCTAGGTGTGGGTGATAGGAAAACATAACGAGCTTTCAATTCCAACACCAACTTCCCAGAATCTAAATGAAGACTGATATTTATAATATGCATAATGATTTAATGTGGGGGAAGAAATTGCTGTCACCTGTGATTGTTTCTCTCACCAGGCAGTAGCTGGGTAATTTCAGGCCAGCAGCAAGTAAGAAAAATCCCAGGTTTGCATAACAAGCCAATTTCTTTTGTATTTTATCTGCAACAGATTTGTTATGAAATTACTCAGCTGCTGTCTTCACCAACACACTGTGCCACTGTGTATCTGTCCTATGACCTGAAAGCCTCTTAAATGCATATGTGTGACAGTGGCAGTTTTGCTCATCACTCTGGAAATTGTACATTTTGTGTTGGGAGCATGAGGTTCACATTTCCTGGGGACTGCAGTGCTGTGATTTTCTAGTAGTCGCTCATGGTGCTGTTCCCAGTGATGGTGCAGGTCCTGAGGAGCAGGAGCAGCAGCATGGAGCCTTCATGTGCTGGGGACACTGCAGGCACCACGCTGGCAGCAGGGGCCAGGGGAGTTCTGTGTCCACAGCACTCCAACAGCAAACCCAGGGAACAAGACTGCAAAGGACTTGCTGAGGATTACAAGGCACATCTAAGATCCTGTTCAACCCATCTCCACACAGAAACATTGATGGGAGATCAGGAATATCTTGATGCTAACTCATTTGCGTTTTTTTATGTCACCAGTCATAACTGTGCCTTAACTGCTGTCATATGCTAATCAAGCTCAGATGAGCTCTGCCAGATAAGTGCTGTTTAATGCAAAAGTGGCTTGGGTTTGGGGTGTTTTTGGTTTATAAATAAAATCCTATGCAATAAAAGGAAACCGTGTTATATAAAGACACTGCAGCCCAGATCAAACCCATCATTATAACTTGGTTATAAGGTATTTTATAGTTCAAGTCTCATCAGGCTCCTATGCCAGATGTTCTCTTCTCTTTCTAATGGTCTATTCAGAAGTAAGCTCTCATAGTGGAAGGACACTTTGGCACACTTGTGCCTCTGCATAGAAAAACAGCCATCAGCAGTTGGATTTCACTGGCACTCATCAGGAAGCTGCTGTTTGCTGGCTGAGTTGGGGTAACAATGTGTGTGGATTCTCCCTGCCCCAGGCTGGGGTGAAGTAATTCCAGTTAGCTCAGCCTTCATGAAAGAATGCCAAACTCACATAAATTCCTACGCATTGCCATAGGCAAGTAGCACACATGTGGGCATTGCCCTGACAGAAGATGTGCAAGAATGTGTTTGAGTCCTTCTTCTTAAGAATTAAATTGCTATTACAATAGTTTATTAATGATGTTTAATTTTTCCTATAAAGAAAACTGCTCTACCAGATCAATCTGATCCAGTTCCTCTTCCTGCCTGCTACCAAACCATCAGGAGCTTTACAGGAATAGCATCTAGGGCCTAAATGTAATTTAATTTGATTGCCATTTAACTTGACAGCCATTTAACTTGACTGTAAGCTAAGCACTTAACCATTTTCATCAAGGTCAGTTAAAGATGAGTATTTTGTCCTCGGGTAAAGAGTGAGCTCTATTTCTGAGGGGCTGATATGTTATTGTTTTTTTCACAGCATCTGGGATTAGTGACATGAGGCAAAAATGGTTTTTATTTAAAAACCATACCCTAGTTAAGCATGGGTGGGAAAGGTCAAATGATCATACAACACAAATATGAACAGTTTTTCAACTGCTTGCTTTTATGCGAGCAAACTAGAAACAAACTTTTTTTCAGACCAAATGCACTTGGAATGGATTGCCCTTGGGAATACATTAATACTTGTAACAGCTCTACTGCTGGATCTAACTTTGTGAAATGGAGTCACTGATAAAAATGGGGAATATCAAACATCTGCATTTCATTATGATTAGCACTAAAATAAGAAGGAATTTTATTTAATCTCTCAAAGAAGCTCATCATTATGAATAAAAGAGGTTAGGAAGTTCACCACTGTTTTGCACAAAGCTCTTTATACAGGCAATTGAACAAGAAATGTAAAACAAAGCTGGCAATCTATGTAAGCATGACAACGCATGAACAAAAAGAAATCCCTGCCCACATATTTAAAAATAATTTAATATTTTTGTCAAATACATCACAAAGATCACAAAGATCAACCAATCTTTAATCTGTAGAGTTCCTCCCTTTCCATTTTCTCATTGATTTAAGGGTTGTTGGAAAACTGAGTTTCCCCTCTCGGGTCACTGCCCTGTGTGTACAGAGAGGCTCAACATCATTTTGCAAGCACTTATATGTAAGTGACTCCTTCTGATTACTGGGAAGAAGATTGTAAATCAGAATGCCTCATGTCTCAGTAAGATGGCATGGTTGTGTATAGAAATAGATGTCCACAGAGAGAGCTTTGACATTAATTCATTCTTCTGTAATTTCCAAGAATTCTGAACTTTTAATGCTTTTTACATATAGTCAGGAAATGAGGAAAGAGGTGAGACAGAGGAAGAATGCGTGCCGAGCTCCATACAGACCAAGGAACAGAATAAAGTTTTGGAAAATATATGTCATTCTTCTTTGAAGAGGGTCATCTCTAATATCTTCTTCACAACTTCTGGAACTTCTGACACTTTACAATTTTTTGACGGTTACAGGAACACTTACTTGTAGGCTCTTAAATGGCCTTGCCTTTTCCATTTTATCTTCTTCATCTTCAGTAGTTTCATGCATCATGTGGACTCTGCTACAAGCCAAAGAATGAGCATGGCCTTATCCCAAACCCATCATTGAAATTCCTGAACCAAAGGGTTGGCTGTTTGGCAGGTCTAAGCTGTCCCTCTCCCAGGCAGCACAACCCAACATTGCCTTCCCTCCAGAGACAAAGATCTCACTTTCTAAAAGAGGAGTGTGTACCTCCTGAATGTAGCACCATTTTTGCATTGGCTCCAAATGCATTAACATTTTCTGGTTCATAGCCAAGCACAATTTCCCTTTAATACTATTGTGCAAAAAGCAGGACCATCCAAACTCAACAGAGAAAACATGGATTCCCGAAGTATCTGGATTGGTTCCTAAGTTTCTGGTAATATTTTTTCACATAGGACATCTGCTTCTATTTGTGCATTTCCTCAGCTACTGAAGATAAAATTTGAATAGTGAGATTTTGGTGTTAAATCATAAGGACAGATGTGTTGTAACTGCCGCAGGTCTTTTAATGGTAATGTTTCAGAGAGAGAAGTTGGGAGCAACTGGAAAGGATCAGCTTCCCACTGTGAGTATAATTTTGAGGTTTTGAACTTCCAATATATCAGAGGACAGTGCCAGCTGCTGAAATATGCTGTTAAGTTCCTTAGCAGAGCTTCTAATTTTGTCACAGTAATTATTTTCAAGGTGTTTTTCAAATGTGCTACTTTGGGAATCTGTGTCTGTGAACACATTTCTGGGAAAATCTTTCACAAATTCTACACACAAACAGTAAAAACTGTAAAATGTGTTAAATTGACTAGCTTTCCTCCTTTATACAAAAAAAAAAAAAAAAAAAAAAACAAGATTTC
>VYXD01010146.1:4706-15771 GCA_013397195.1 Hylia prasina | reverse complement strand
AAGCAAGTTGTATCCCAAATTATTGCACCATATGGTCCCCCTTTCTAGACCTTCTCTTGCTCGTAGGTAATATATGACCCTAAAAAGTTACATAAGATGATGCCTTTTGAAGTCATGTGCCTCATTTTGTCATTTTAATAGAATATACCAGTTCATAGTTTCTATAGATATAAGGGATTTTCCTCAAATTTCAAATGTTATCTGAAAATCTGCTTTTTTTCTTAAGCATGTAAAATAAACACCTCAGGGACAAGTTTTGAAAAATGTGGAACCTACAAACATTTATTGTTTGGTCTTGGAATCTACAAATTAGCATGAGGTTTTAAAATGAGTCAATGGGAACCTAACTTTCTAGCATGGAAGGAGAGTTCAATGAATCTGGCTTCCTGCTTGGAAGAGAGGCTGGACACGACCTGGCAATGTGCACCCTCAGCCCAGGAAGCCAACTGCATCCTGAGCTGCATCCGGAGCAGTGTGGGCAGCAGGATTCCACCCCTCTTCTCTGCCCACATGACACCCCACCTGTAGCGCTGCATCCAGCTCTGTGGTCCTCAGCACAAGACACGGACCTCTTGGAGCAAGGGCAGAGGAAGGCCCAGAAGATGAGAAGGCTGGAGCACGTCTATGAGGACACGCTGAGAAAGTTGGGGTTGTTCAGCCTGGAGAAGGCTCCAGGGTGTCCATAAAGCAGCCCCCATTACCTAAAAGGTACATAAGTCTCACAGAAAAACCAAAGAGGGACTTTTCACGAGGGTGTGTAGTAATACGACAAGAAGGTGTGGCTTTAAACTGAAAGAGGGTGGATTAGGTTGGATATTAAAAGGAAATTCTCTAAGAGGGTGATAAGGCAGTGGAATAGATTGCCTAGATGGTCTGTGGATGTCTTATCCCTGGAAGTATTCATGGTCAGGTTGGATGAGCACCCTGGTCTAGCAGAAGGTGTCCTTGTCTGTGGTGAGGGAATAGGAACTAGGTAATCTTTAAGGTTCCTCCCAACCCAAACCACTCTATATTCCATGAACAGTCCTACTTAAGGTCATGCAAGCATGACTGAACTGCCATTTGAAAATTTCCAGATTCCAGAAATCAAAACAAATTCTGTCTTTTTAAAACATTTAAAGCTTCTAAAGACTAAAGCTTAAGAAACTGAATTCCCAGACCACATCTACAAGGCCGTTGAAACACTAACTTGTTAATTTAGGATCACTGGGTTGTGGGACTATCCAGGTGAAGACAAGAGATCTTGCTAGTGCTTAGTAGCACAACGACCATGCCAACATTTCAAAAATACTGCAAGAAATATGTCCAGTTCAATTGTGTAAATAAACAGAAAGACTGCCTGCTTTCCACTGGAGTTCCATAAGAGTCCGAAACCATTCCCATGAAATGATTCAATTTTTACCAACAAATGTTAATGTAATTGGAAAGAAAAATACTATGGTGAAGAATCCCCCAATTTCCATGTTTTCAAACACATTTTTTACTTCTTTTTCAAAAAAGAAATCTCCTTATTATGAAACACCACAAAACAGCAAGTGGTAAACCAGAAAGTAGTGATTTCCCCCAAAAACTATCCCAGTTCAATGAAAAAACTAATTCACATCTTAACCGCTCACTTATCTCCTCTGAACAGAAAAAAACTGTGGGAAAGAAGACTGCCAAGATGACTGTTATACTTTATATGACTTTAAATAAATAATTCTTACTATCGTTTTCTCCTGTATTTCAAAAAGTGCATGAACTGGTGTCTTTCCTGGTATGTCAGACACTGTACTGAAGGTATAAGAAGAAAGAGATAGGATAGGAAGCCCAGGCCTGGATAGGAAAGTCGGGTGACACCATGGGATTTCAGGTGTGAAAGTCCTTTTGGCAGAGAAATAAATGGGAGATGGGCACAGTCTGGTGACCCAAAAAAGAACTACTTTAATAAGAAGCAAAACAACAAACAGCAAACAGAACTCAGTATGGGGTGCGCCAAAAAGGTTGAGGGCCACAGGGTTACAGTAATTTATATAGGGTAGATAAGGGTGGAGTCTGAGGGCAGGAAACAAATTGGGAGAGAGGATTAGGAATATGCAAATTATTGTGGCAAAAAGTAACCAATGGTAACAAGGGGAATGGAGAACTTTCTAATCTAATCTACATAGGGAGCACCCATGGGGTCTTGTGGGTGAGATTTCTCTCACCCTGACCAGGGGGATTTTTGCCCACGGCCTTAGCTTGAGGCTTTCTTCGACCCCAACAAGAGATGAAGTGGAAATCCAGGAGATGTGAATGCATGTTAACATGCCTCTGATTGAGAAAATAGTCTGCATCTCTTGAAAAAAGGCAAGATTCACAAGCCATATTAGAGTTCATGGTATAACACTAAATATAGTCGAGCTCTGTAAAGTGGAGCAATTTTGGCACTTTTTCAGGAGTTGCACAGAAGAAAGGCCAGCTACTTTCAATTCAGAGCAGTATGAGCCATTTATCACTGGAAGACCCACTTAATACAAACAGGACCTTGCAGAAACCGGGAAGGAGTGAGAATGTTACTGAAAGAATCAAAGGTTCTGTCTTCTGTGAGGGTCTCCTGAAAAGACTTCTCAGGTACTGACCCATTTTCAAGGCTGAATCTCTCCTTGAGAGGCAAGGGTATAAACACTTACCTGCATGTGTGGGGAAATACAGGGGTTTGGTGTTGGTTTGCCAGTGAAATAGCACACCTGCAAGCAAAGCCAAAGATCAATAAGTGAGCTGGGCTTCAACTACATCAGTGACTCTGATGTAATAAGGAGATTTTTTCCACTCTGAATACATTAGCAAGGAATCCACCTCCCCATCTGCCCTCTCACAAGTCAATCCAGCATGTTCTTGCTGTCCTACTGCTGAATACCACAGGTGAATATACCATAACTGGACCCCCACTCCCATACTGTACACAATTGTGGAACAGTATCAACCTTTCTTCCAAATGAATCCTGACTGTGGGGTTAACATATAATATCTTGAAGCTGGGTGGAATAATCAGGGTGTTCCTGGATCTGCACAAAGGGAATATTCCAGGAAAAGAGTATTATCCTAATTTTTAAGAAATAGAAAAGAGAAAGACAAAGAAGCAAAAGAAAAATGGAAAGCGGAAAGAGTGGAGAAAAAAGAAAACAAAAAACTAGCAAACAAACAAAAAATCCCAAAAACCAGAAACAAAAAGAAAAGGAAGAGGAAGGGGAAGGGGAAAAGAGAAAAAAAGGAAAAAGGAAAAGAAAAAGAGAAAAAGAGAAAAAGAGAAAAAGAGAAAAAGAGAAAAAGAGAAAAAGAGAAAAAAAAGAAAAAGAAAAAAGAGAAAAAAGAGAAAAAGAGAAGAGGAGAAAAGGAGGAAAAGAGGAAAAGAGGAAGAGGATAAGGAAAATATAAAAAGATGAAAAGATGAAAAGATGAAAAGGAAAAGGAAAAGCAAAAAAATTGGTTTTCTGTTAAAACAAACAAAAATAATTATATAAAATTATTTACTTGTTACTTTTTTATTATTATTATTTATTGGACCAAGGAATGTATTTATTGGACCAAGGAATGGCATAGCTGATGTCATTCTTGGGCCAATATTTTTTTTCTCCTTAGTCTGCTGGAGACAAAACTACCAGTCACAGCATGGGTCTTTTATCCCCCTGCAAGTAACACAAGTCAGGCAAGGTATGGATGGCCAGTGCAGGAGGGGCAGTAGCACTAATTTGTCCTTCAGCTGTACCTATTTTTGGTAAGCGAGCAAAACAGACAAGCAGGGCTTTCAAAAAGGGGACTGATGTGACAAGAAATTTAAGGAGCAGCACTTTTAATGATGTGGCCTTTGCTCATAGCCATAATCAATGGAATGAAGATCTGGTACCAGTCCCAGCATCCCAACAAAAGTGGTTCATAAGGTCATGTCTGCACAAGTGGAGATGTCTCAGATTATTCCCCTCCTGTGGTGGCTGAATTAGAGCATTTTCTTTTAAAAGAGCTGCATACCAAAAGCAGCTGTTTGGGAGGCAGGCCTGTTTCTGTGGGCTCCTGCCCCAGAGGCAGTCCAGCAGGATGTGAGTGATATTGCTGGGTATTACAAGAATGAGGAGACTGAGGAGGGAGTTTCTAGGGAGCCTGGCATAATTTTAGATAGACATTTTTTCTGCATAATTGGAGAAGTTATGACTGACACTTTCTCCCTACCACATTTCTCCTTCTGGGACTCCAAACACACATCCATGTGCACAAACAAATGTCCCTGAAGTCACTGGGAACTGCTTTTAGGGCAGCTGTCCCCAGGAATACTGTGGGTGGGATGTTGTTTCTCTTGTTTACAGCATCTCTATTTTCGGTCCCTCCTTGTTTGTGTGAAGTGCCTACATGTCTTTATGAACTGCATGTTGCAAAGATAAGAGAATGTGGGGTGCTGGCCAGTCCCGTTTTCCACTACTCTTGTTTTTGTTTCCTGCTTTTCTTTTATGTCACTATGTTTTGTGGTTTTTTGGTTTGGTTTGGTTTGGGTTTTTTGGGTTGGTTTGTTTGGTTTTTTTTTTTTCTTTTTCTTTTTTCTTTTTTTCCCTATCTCTTTCCTTCTATGGCAATGAACACACTTTGCTCCTTGGCACATGTCAGTCAGGCCCTGAACACTTTCACCCCCTTTCTCAACAAGAAATCTGTTGGGGAAAAAAGGAGAAGACACAGAGCAAGAAGTGTTCTGTATCTAAAAGTGACTTGTATTAAGCTACACAAATTTAGTGCCTTGTGCTCTAAGAATAATATGATGTGGATCCTAACGTGATATTGGCTAAGCCATGCATTTTGAGGGTAACCATTCCTTGAATACTGAAGCAATCATTTCAGATAAGTTACAAAAAAGCACATCCTACACAGTGCTGCTAAACCAGGAGCAACTATGCCCTTCCAGCTTTGTTTCAGATCTGCAGTGTAAAAAATCAGCAGGCTGGGATACCTGGCACTTGGCTACCACATTCTGCTGTGCTGGCACCAGAGGGGGACTTTGTGGAAAGCTGAAATGCTCACCAGGCCATCAGGCCTATCAGCTTGTAAGATGTCCAGCATCTCTCATGTAAAAACCACCTACATGTCTGAAGGAAAAGCAAGGGTTCAAGAAATAGTATTCATCCTTACAGTGTAGTAGTACTCTCTGTCTCTCTGTGCCAGTACTGAAGCTGAAACTTGCACTTTGCTGAAAGCAAATGTAGAAGGTATTGCTGTGGTGTCACCTGTGAATTCTCTAAAATCCATAAACCATTCTGTTTGAGGTGTCCACTATGCTCACCAAAGTCATTAGGAATCTCAAAGAGATTTTACATGAGATCTGTACTAACTCTTCAGCTTCTTTTGTGATTAAGTTGAGCAATGTAAATCAATTTCTTCTGTCTTGATACCATCATGTATTTATTTGTTTTTTTCTTGTCTGGATTAAAGTATTTTTGCACAAATGTAAATTCCACTTCCAAAAAACATTTTGTTATCAATTTTGCAGCAAAGATATTTGTGTAGATATGTAGATCTGTTTGCAAACTAACTAACTATACTGAACAAAATTACAGAAATATTTTGGGTTGCAAAAAGATTGCTGATGGGGAAAAAGTAAATATGCTTTCAGGGTGGTCTCCTTTCTTTCTTTCTTTTCTTTCTTTCTTTCTTTCTTTCTTTCTTTCTTTCTTTCTTTCTTTCTTTCTTTCTTTCTTTCTTTCTTTCTTTCTTTTCTTTCTTTCTTTCTTTCTTTCTTTCTTTCTTTCTTTCTTTCTTTCTTTCTTTCTTTCTTTCTTTCTTTCTTTCTTTCTTTCTTTCTTTCTTTCTTTCTTTCTTTCTTTCTTTCGACATGATTTTTTTTTTAAGTTTACCTCATAGACACTTATATTACTATGCTTATATTACTATGAAAGAGCACCTTTCCAGGAACACGTCATGTTAGGTTTCAGAGTAAAGAGCTCTCCATTGGAGAAATCAGTATTATTAGCTGCAATAATTCCCTGTGGGATTTCTTTATTTTGCAACACTTGTTGATGTTGTTGTGTGTTTTGGTTTCTAGTAAAAACAGATTTAAGGTTGATTTCTTAAATCGGCCTAGATAATTTATAAGCCTGTGCTAGATGCAGTGTTATCTTGGATTTTGGTAAATATAGCAGGCTCAAAGGCAGTGTTTTCAGTGGGAAAACGGCTGGATTGGTAAATGCAAATATGACTGGATTTGGATAAGCTCTACAAAATACAGCTTAAATGTCAAACAGCTGAAATCAATCTGCACAGCAAGAAAATAACACCAAGCTGTGTGGGGCTGATGGTACCTTCTAAGCATTGAGGTCTAATATGGAATCAGGCCTGACTCTGCTATTACATGTAGAATAGTATCAGCTCTCTGCTTCCACACTTCCACTGAAAATATCCTCAGATAAATGTCCTGGGAATAAAAGGTTTAATTCTGGCCTCTGGAAGTACTCCACTGCAGCAGCAGGGAACAGAAGGTTACTTTGGTGCCATTCTGGGTAAAGAACAGTAATATGTGACTCAGCATTAAGGTTAGCATAGTTGGAAGGAAGCCAAGAAAATAGCTTTAGCTGATGCTATTTTTCTGTGTGATGCTGTCCGCCACAGCAAATGGAAGTTCAAAGGAAGTGTCAGAGACCTGTTTGCTGGAGTTCCCCACAAATGATGCCATTTGCTGTGCACTAGGTCTCAGAAGGTGGCATTTCAGCACTTGCAAACAGGGTACCTTCTGGTCATATGCTCCGGTGCCCAAGCAAAGGTATCACTCTGCATTGTGTTCTTTCCCTTCTTCCTTTCTTCCTTCCTTCCTGCTTTAGAAAAAGCAAATTACCATGGCACCCAAAGTGGCTGCTTTCACATTTATTGACTGTGTAGGGATTTAAAAACTGGGCTGATTTCATGCTATGGACAGAGCTGAGACCTGGCCAGGATGGACTTGGTCTGAGGTCACACCAGGTCTGAGCTGAACCTCAGAAACGTGGGACAGGAGAGTACTAGGAAACCATGCACGTAATGTCACTACTATTCTCTGTAACACCTAATTATTGGAGCATGGCTAGAAGTCCCTGTTAGCTTGGCTTATCTGGCTAAGCCCTGGAGAGCTGCTGTTGGCTGCTCGCAGTTTTTCTGGTTTTATCCCTAGGATATTGGCTGGCTCCTGACAGATGAAGTATGAAGCAATCTGTCTCCTCTTTTCCCTGGCTCAGACATGGCTCACCATGAGAGGTCCCTTTGGAAAAATCTCCATAATTAGAGTGCAGTTTCCAGCACTATGCTCCTTCCCTTCCTTTTGGCTGCCTTCTGCTTTGAATACAAGAACTTGCAAGAAATTTTCCCTAGGCAGACCTGGAGAAATCTTGAGACTCTTGTCATTTGCCAAAGAACTCCATTTGCAAATCTTCCCACCGATCTGTACAATTCCTGAGGATATTTTTCAAAACAAGAAAAAGAAGCTCCCAGTTTTTTCTTGTTTGAAGCCTCTAATCCAGACCTATCACACCTGGCAGTCAAAAGCCCTCCTATTGTTGCTATTTTATTTGCCACATTTTTCCTGACAGAGAAGTTCTGTGTATAAATTAAATCCAGTTATTGCATAAGTATGAATTCCATTGCCATGGTCTCTTAAAGCATCTTTAATTAAAAAGAAGGAAACAACATGTCCATCAGCCACCTCAGGCTGAGGCCTCCAGTCATCCTGTCCTGACTGATGAAGAGAAGCAGTGGCTGCTTCCCGGCACTGACAGCATCTGAGACACCTCAGCTCTGCCAATAACCCGGCAGCATTTTCGTCAGCCTGGTTAGGTGACGCTTCTATCCTGAAGCTTTGTTCCAGAGGTAGCTTGAGTCACCCAAATGGCAGGACATGGACAAAGGCAGAAATACCTGAACTGGCTCTGACTGACTGTGCTCACATGCAGCAGCTGGAGAGTTATATTTACACTAAGGTTTATTATACTGCCCTAGACTTCTGTTTCTTGTTCTGCTTTGGTTTTCTGGAACCTTTGGACAGATCCTTAAGTTCATGCCAGTGTGTCTGAGATCTGTTACTCAACTGAGATCAGAGCTTTAGCTGCACTGCATGAATTAGCCATCACTGGCTGCAGCCCCACCGCCAGCACCCCCTGTCTGTGTCTGCATTGTAACAAAACAAAAGACAACGTGCTTCCTCCACACAAACTAGAAATAATGCCCGGAGCAATTCAAAGTACCCAACAGAGTTTAAAATGATCATTTAGCATTAATAAAGTAACTATATACTGGTGTAATATTTGGGTTTTATTAACGAAGAAACTTCAATGCTTAGTCCTAGTAGCAGCAAAGAGAGGTCACAAGACATTTACTTTTAAATATCAGAACTCTGCAGTCCTGTCAAAGATATTAGCAGTGCCTTGATATGTTTGACTGAAGCTTAATAACAGTTTCAAAACCACTCAAAATACAATTTTTCTTTATTCAATGAATAGATGTATCTAGAAGCAATTTACAATGAGGGCCAAAGATTAATAAAGGAAATTACCTCTACCTCCATTGTGCTAACAACATGACCTTCGGAACCTATAGCAGAGGCCATCTTTTGTTTGGAGTATTTGCTTTTCTTGACTCTTTTTATAACTTTTTGCTGCTTAGGTTTTTTCTTTTGTCTCTATTTCCACATGCTGGTGACAGGAGCAGGGGTGGCTGCCCACATCTGTGACAGCCAATGTAAGCCCCATCACCCACTGTCATTTCCATCACTGTGTCCAAACACATCACTCCTGGTAGTGTTAAGGAAAGACATAAAGGTGGTGTCCTGTACACTTTCAACAAATTTTGACCTACTGAAAGGCTGTATTTGTGACTTTTTCACAGAAATGTACCTTCTGTCAAAAAGTGTCTTCTTCAACCGAATTTCAGAGCCAGAGAAAAACTGCTTTTGTCTTTCAAAAAGATCTTTTTTATATAACAATTTACTCCAGAAGTGTGAAAGATATCATAATTTCAGGATACATACCACAGCACAAAGTTTGATTTAGCCTAGCATGGTATTGAGATAAGTGTTAGCAATTCCATAAGTTAGGTTCCTTTTTTATTTTTTAGAGTGAAGTTCAAGTTCCTCTGAAGAAGGTACGTAATTCCTTTTTTAAAGGCATGAGCAGCCTTGATCACCTTGAAAATCAGAAGTTTCATCTCTCAAACTGGTCAGGAATTTTAGCTAAACAACACTTAATGTTATCCAGTGGGGCTTTTTCCTTATTATTTTTTTTTAATATTTATTTCAGAATAATTATTCTTGTCTGGGGATATCAAAGCCCAGGTCTTTTGGAAACTTTGCCAGCTGAATAACTGCCTTGTCTGGGTGTTTTTTACTGTTCCAACATCAAGATTTCTAGACTGAGGTAAAATATTAATAAAGGTATAAACCACAATACTTTCTCTACCTAAACAGATATTCCTTAAGTAGATATTCCTCAAGTAATACTGACTTGTTTTAATTACACTAAATACATTCTGGATTTTAAAGTCATACTCTCTGGAGTGACACAAAGCAGGACAGCATGTCAAAGAAAGAAGAATAGGACAACATTGTGCAAGGTAATGGAATAGTTTAACATATTGCATGAAAAAGACAGTCCTTCTTGAAAGGTACACTTAAATGTGTATTATACTGCTCACAGTTTTATTGTTTCTCTCCCAGTGACATTTCTAGTTTGGAGAGCCCTAAACTTGAAGTGAATCGAGAAGGAATGTTGCTGAAACCACACTGCCTATTCACCCAGGAAATTAGAAATCTTTGCATCAGCTCTGAGTCACATGTTCTTTAGAAGATTGTATTTACAGACTCCTCGGTTTCTTACTTTGCCACTGGGATGTTATGACCAAGCCTGCTGTCTCAGTGGTCTGGAGACAATACTTGGATTCATATTTTTCTCACTTACAGAAGTGCTAATGAAGACATTTACCCTGATTCTGAGAGCCTGCTCTCAGGGTCTTTTGACTGCTCAGGTCCTAATGCTCCAGAGTTTTAAAAAAACTTGTTTTGGTCCAGACTGTTTTATTAAAAAGATGATAATGAGTGGTGAAAAGAAAATGATCTAACTTTCAAAACCACCTAGAATTACCTAGACTATTGGAGTGTTGTAGTTGTCCTCAGTGTCACTATGCTGCTTTTCTGATGTCATAAAGATGAGGCAAAGATAAGCCATCAGCAATCTCTGGACAGCTAACCCATCCCCTGACTCATAACAAATACAAATAATATCCATTTACTGAGAGAAGAGGAAAAAAAAATTGATGGTGACCAGGATGAGTATTTAGCCTGGTCCTTTATAATGTAAATAGTATTAAGATCAAACACCAGAAAACTACAAGAAAGACTACTATAAAGATCAGATTGTTAAAGCTTCTATTCTATGGGAACAGAAATATTAAAAAGGAAATGACAGCTGCTACAGCTCAAAGAGAAGATACCTGTCTGAATGCTAGTGAAATTTTTTGCTCAGCCACATAACAGGCTGTTAAAGCTGCTGTTTGTTTTTTTAAAAGCAAAATATATTAATGTGGTTTCAGTGCTGAACTTAACTGAAAGAATACATTTTTAATCCCACTGTACAGCAGCAGTAAAGCGGAAGGTATGCCATAATTGCCACATGTGTCCAGGCAGCAAACATGCCTGTGTGGTGATGTTGAGGATGTTTGCTCCCAAACTCTCCTGCCTGGATCTCAAAAACCAGCAGCACAACGTTGCAGCACCTTTTCTGAGTCTTGCTGACTGGGGAGGAGTTTGCTAAATGGCTTTTGCACCACCCTGGTCAGAGAGGGTAATTTGCTCCAAGAGCTGCTAGTCTGAGTTAGAAATCCCAGGTGAGCTGCCCTGTTCTAGGACAGACCAACTCCTAGCACACAGCATCTTCTGAAACCCTGTGTTTCAAAGCTACAGAAGAGGGACTTCAGGCTGGCAGGAAATAGAAATGTACAACATGATTTCTGCCTAAAGGGCTGTATCAAAACAGGATACAAATGTGGGAAGAAGGAGCATGAACATAAAAAGAGAAGAGACCTGTATTCTTTCAGATAACAACAAGTGAGTTTG
>VYXD01010135.1:37414-56060 GCA_013397195.1 Hylia prasina | reverse complement strand
GTCCCACGTGTGACCCCGTGTGTCCCCCTTGTGTCCCCCGTGTCCCACGTGTGTCCCCGCGTGTCGCCCGTGCCCCTGGGTGCCCCGTATGCGTATCCCGTGTCCCGCGCGTCCTGTGTGTCCCGCGTCCGTCCCGAATGTGTCCCGCGTTTGTCCTCTTTGTGTGTCCTGTGTGAGTCCCGTGTCCTGTCACACACCCGTCGCGGCACGGGCACTTATGTGGCTGTACGAAGCTATGTTGCTGTACTTGGTGTGGTCAAAATCGCAGGTGTGTGGCTTTGGGGATGTCTGTGGCGAGAGCCGCTCGCACGATTCGGCTGATTCTCGTCGTGGTGGTGAGAGGTTTCAGTGTAGGGCAAGGAGTCTACGCTGAGCTTGGAATTAAAGGTCATCTCGCAGTCTGACCGCCGCCTGTGACGGCAGCGAAATCTCCTTCAGCGCACTCCACCCGTGCAGCCCTGTTCCTTCTGGTTTTCTTGTCGTCCCGCTTCTTCCGAGCCCCTGGATCATGTCAAGCGCTCTGTTTCCTGTCTTAATTGATGCGGCCTCCTCACACACTTAAGGTCTGGCTCCTGTGGTTAGAGTGTTTGCAGGCTGACTGGAGAGTTTTGTAAACTTGCTGGGAAGTAGATTGGCATCTGCGTGGGTCCACGTACAGAACTGTGTATTAAGTGCAAAGTCTTCATAAAAAGAAACTCTTTTAATTATGAACAGTGATGCCAGAAAAGTGAAAAAATGCACTCATGCACACACACATAACGTCCCGCGTGTCCCTGTGTCCCGTTAAACCCACAGGGGACGAGTGTAGGGGGTGGTTCCCAGTGGCACAGCAGCGGGCAGGATAGCCAGCCAGGCAGATGATTAATTCAGGTTTAAAGGGACCACTGGAGGTCATCTCATCCAAGCTCCCTTCTTAAGCAGCATCCTCTAAAGCACATCACTCAGGATTGTGTCCAGGCAGCTTTTGGATATCTCCAGTGAGGGAGACTCCACAACCTCTCTGAGCAGTCTTTTCCAGTGCTTGGTCATTGCACAGTAAAGAAGTTCTTCCTCAGGTTCAGGTGGAACTTCCTGTGCATCAGTTTCTGCCCATTGCTTCATGTCCTCTTGCTTGGCACCACCAAGAAGAGCCTGGCTCCATCCTCTTGACACCCTTTCTTCAGATACTGATAGACATTAGTGAGGTCCCCTCTCAGTTTTCTCCGGGCTAAAGAGGCCCAGGTCCCTCAGCCTTTCCTTACATGAAAGATATTTCAGTCCCCTAATCACCTTTGGACATGATGGAGTTTTTGCAAAACCATGAAGGGAATGACTGATGACACAGTTACAGTTCAATTGCAAAACTGACATCTGGATCCAGCTTGAAATTTTGCTAATTTAAGGACTAAAGCAGCAGTGTATATCAGGGCCTGAGGATTTTACTTGTGTCTCTGTTAAATAACAGTTCACAAACACTCTGTCCTGTTGAAGCAAGCACACTTTATCTCTTGTGCTGAGGTCAAGTCAAGAAGAGATTGTTTCAAGACCTAGGTGGGACATACATCCTGAAGTCCATAGGAAGATCAGCAAACTAACCTCCGGTCAAATGCAGACTTAGAACAGATCCACAAGAAAATTCCATCCTCTTACAGCCTGGCTCCAAATAGTCTTGTTGAAGAGTTCACCTTCCTGATCAGACTTGAGACCATCCTGTACCACTCCCAAAAAGACAGAGCCAATTTGTCACTGATTTTGTGAACTCCTTTACTGTTCTTCCAAAGGAGCTTGCTGTGGGTGCAAGAACATACTTGCATTTCAATTTTAGCAGCCCATAGGCCTGCATGGGTAGGTTAGATGGTTCACAGAACTTGGGGCCACTGAGAGACTATTTGCAGACTCTCAACAAATCTGCTGTAGGAGATCTTTGGCCTAAATAGTTCAATTATGCAATTTCAGTCAAGCGTATCTGACCAACCAACCCTCTTTAGGTAGAACTCTGTCTATGACAGTTTGTATTTAAAATCTAGTAGAAGGCCCTAGAGGTAACTTTAAATTCAGCTTTAGTCCTGGGGTATAGCTCTCCTGCAGCTGCAGCTCTGTGGCTGCCTCAGGGATTGAATACTGCTGTGTGCTGACCGTCGCAGGGAGCAGCCTTGGAAATACAGCCTGCTGCAGTGTTGTCTGGACTTTGGCTTGGACCTACTGCCTTGCTTGCTGTTTTTGTAGTACTCTGTAAAACACTGCTTTCGGGCAGAAAATGCAGTTATTGCCTAAGTTATGGATTCTGGCTCTCTTTGCTTGCATGTTTTGGCTTCGATAATACTCTGGGCTTAAGGCTTGCTTGCTGCCTTGTATTTGTAGGCAGAGAGCTATGGCACATACAATAGCAATTCCACAAGCAGATGATTTCACATCTGACACGTTTGTGCAGACAGTCCTTATTTTGGGACCACTTGCCCGGCTCAAGTTAAGCAAAACTGGCAGAGAAGGATCCAACAAGATACTTTGTTCATTCGTGCAGCACCCCAGATCTGGCTGAAGAGTTGCCTGTTCAGATCTGAAGGCTTTTGCATATCTCCTGTTCAGTCAGCTGAGGAAGATTCTGATGATACACTGATAAAGAAAGCAGCACAGTCCTGACCTTGCTCCGGGCCCTTTTCCATGGGGTTGCAATACTCTGAGTAGAAGCCCTGGGGGTAAAGCCACATGGGAATACTGCTGATGGTCCAATTGGCATTGGATGCCACCTCAGGCTACTCTGTCCTGGGAAACATACCCTTGGTTGGAATAGGGACAAAAAAGTCTCAGAAAAGGATGGAATCTCATGAATTAAAATAAAACGTTGAAGACCTTTACTTTTGCCCCATAAGTACCCGGGGTTTTCAGGAATGCTCCTTGCAGCATGAACAAGGCTCTATACTGGGAATAGCAGGATGTATCTATGATGTTGCTTAAACAAACACTAGTGGTGAATCCTGTGGCATAAAGCCAAGTGATGTGGCACTCACTATTCAGAGCTTGCTTGCAATATCCAGGTGCCTTGGAGAGAACTACCCAGAGTAGTACTGAAACCAAAGCCAGGGAGAGAGCTAATTGCTAAGCAGTATGAATGGTGGGGGAGTTGAGACTGCTCAGCTTAGTCCCTGGTCCTTGTTGGTGTAGCAGTGTCAAATATACCAATGTGTCTGAATAAAAATGTAGGCTGAAAAATTTGAGCCTCATTAAACTAGGACAGCAGTGATGTCCCAGGCTCCATACCTTGTGTCACAGAAGGGAGTGATGTGGCAGCATCTCACTGCACTGAGACTCTGTTCCTGTTGCCCATGTACCCATTTGCAGCTGGGTTAACAAACTGCAGCTTTCAGTAAAAGTACCTGGCCAGACTCACTCTTTAGCAAGGCACCTTGACTGATGGACAGCACTTCAATCCTTTAGTTTACCCATGCAGATGATAAGTGATTATATTAGGGAGGCAGATGGCTTGGGTAGCAATTGCTGAATGAAAAAAAAGTAGTCCCTTCCTTTCCAGGTTTTAGTGGGTCTCACTTGTTTGGAAAATTCTCTGCCGCTATCTTCAGCATCTGCTAAGTCTGGTATCTACAAATATATTACATATCTCATCCCATGAGAGTAACTAGAGGTGTGAAGATGTTTCTCTTGCCTTCACACTGAGCAATTGTCAGTGTTAGAAAGTGGCCTAGCCAGGAATCCAAGGCAGAGCATTTAACTCATTAGAACAAAATCAGTCAGAAAAAAATAAGCTGAGGAAAAAAGCCAACCAGGGGACTTGACATTTCAGGAGGCTTTGCCTTCCAAATGCATTGGGATCTGGGAAATCTTCTTTCTAAATATTTTTAAATATCAGAACAATCTGGAAACATTTTAACTTGGAAGAAATGTTATGCTTTGCCCTCTCCATTCCCTCCTGTTGCTTTCCAGCNTTTTTTTTTTTTTTGCTATTTGTTTTCTCCCTTGGGACAAGGGATCCAACTTTTCCCTGCTACTCATGCCATTTTCAGTGCCTGTATTTTGGTTCTGGAAATAACTTCTCTTGTCTGATAAGAATTGTTCTTTCCACCAGTAGATTTTTTTTTTTCACTCGCTTATTTTTCTGCTTTCCCCCTTCTTCCACTCTCTTGTTATTATCCCTCAGTTTGTTCTCCTGCCATCTGTGCAACTGTCTCATGCCTCCATTATAAAGCTTATGAAATCCAGACTGAAAAATATTCTGCTGCTAAAAAAACTAGGGATTAAATTCATTCTTCTTCTCAGGTCAGTGGTGACAATGTGTACATGCAGATGTCTACTTCCTTCAGTAAACTGCATAGGAACTCAGAGCTATTGCTCCAATCTCCATTTCTTCTCAAAATCCAGGACAAATAGTGGGTACAGTATATTATTAGTTTCTTTAGAAATAAACCACAATCTTGTAACGTACATCACTAATACATGAAATGGCTGTGTTGAATGGGAGTGAATGGCCATTAATTGAGTGAGTTTAGTTTCCTTCAAGAAAAAAGGGCCCTTTAAGAACTACTTTTCACCCTTGTGCCTGAAACTACTTATGCTTTTAACTTAACCCATTTTGCATTATTTGAAGGGAGATTCTCTTTTGGCTTGCAACCACGAATGCTACTTGTTCATTTTTTAGCAGGGGATAAGCTCAAAATATCCTTATGTTTGCTGATATTTCAAGGTAAAGGAATTATCTGGAAGCTTTCCCATTTTCCAAGATGTGGTAATGTCCAAACTAAATATGGGATGGACTGTGGGATAATATCTTGTGAACACTTTAATACACACAATAATATCCCCATATTTATACAAATACAGATTTTTTTTTTCCAGACATAAATGTTGCAGTCTTTCTTACAGAGGTACAAAGGATTATACTAAGAAAACAAAATCATAACATTCACCACACTGACTCTGTGAGCCAAACCCAGAGATGACATACTGAGCCATATTCATGCTTACTGGCATCAGTTGAATTGTATTTCAACTGTATTTAGCCTATGGTGTTGCTGTTCCTGGAGACAGTGATTTCTTCTTTCTAAATCAGGTGATGGGATCGGTCATTAAAGGCTAAATTAAGCCAGTGCTTTCACTACAGAATGAATGAGAGGCAGTGCACGTGGACACACCATCCCAAGAGTAGCCCAAAACAGCAACTGTGAGCCTGGTACTTCTTCACTGCTCTCCTGCTTTCCAGGAAAGTGCTTTCTGTAGTTCTGGAAAGAATGGAAAAATCAGTCTTGCTTCATCCGGGTATCTCAGTGTACTCCTGTGCTTGAAACTCCCTTGTCTGGTCCCCTACCTTTGTTTGACTGAAACCACTATAACACAGCTTTACACCACCCAAACAGACCTAAATCTTTTCTGGTGCTCTCAAAAGGAATGGCTGCCTGTGCTCCACAGTCACAGTGCTGTGTCTGGAGCTCATGTCCTTCCACCAAGAAGAGCCTGTCTTGATGTTTATCAAATTGAACAGTCAATTTGATAAACATGTGGGAAAGACATGTCCCACATAGCTTTGATGTCCTTCATTTCTGCCTACTAGGTGGGGCAGCAGTCTTCAAACATGCAGGTGAGCATCACTTTTCCAAGACAATGGGTGGGAAGGGTGGGAGCAGCTGGGATTCCACACTGCTGGACACAGGGAGCCCAGGGGCAGCATAAGATGGGTCTCCACTCCTAAAGAGGTCCAAGAACTGAAGTAGAGCTCTGCACCTCTATTATCTGTGACACCTGATAGCTATTTCACTCTCTGGCACTTTTCTGGGGCCTTTTGAATGATATCTGAGATTAATATGTTACAGAGAGGTCTGGCCCTAAGCAGGGTAGATATCAGCCAGCCATTGTCATTTGCCTGTAGGAGCAGCAGTGAGTGGTGGGCTGTTCTTCAGCAGCATCAATGCCAAGGATCTTTCAGAATATAGGAGAGGAAAAGGAGACGGGGTAAACAATGACATCCTCAAATAAAAACTTTCACTTGCCGCTCCCAACTTTTTTGAGGTCATTATTGAAGCTTTATTTATTCTTCAAACACAAGCATTTTTCAGTCATGACCTTAAGAAAATACTCAGAAGGTGCCTTTTTCTTTTCTTTTGGAGTTTCTAGTGTGCTTAAAGCTTGTGTAATAAAACCGACCGTCCATCAAGTTGGGATGCTGAGACCGCAGACAGAAATGTAATTATTCTAATGCAATTGAGCACCCAATAGCTGCTTTGAAAATTAATGATAGCTTCTAGGAACTCAGCACTTTTGAAAAGGCTTTCAATTTAAGCCTGATTTTCTTTTTTTTTTCCAGAGGAATAATGAACAGTAAATTTCAGCTATGTAGTTGTCAAATGCTCATTTTGAAATGGCCTCAGGGCTCCGATCACTTGTGCTGCTGGATGTCACAGCAGTAGAATTCAACAGCCTAAGTAGCAACTCCTGAGCCACTTCATTTTTCAGGTTTGTATTTTCAAATAGGCAGAAAATGTGTGTTATCCTGGGTTAATAAACTACGTTGTCCTTCAGCAGGATTGTGGATGTCCAAAGCTGTGAGCAGAGTGGCTCAGAGGAGGCTCTTTGGGGCAAGCTGCTCCCTTTGCCTTTATTTTCCAACTTTGCTGCCAGTTGTCTTGAAAGTGCTTTAAATTGCAAATTAAAGAAACAACACGCCCACGATTACTATTTGATTTTGAAATACTGTGTTTAGGTGGGCAGATGTAGCTTTAGACATCCACATTTCGACCTCTTGTCAAAAATCGAGGCAGTGTAAAAAACAATTGTGGATTTGATGGGATTGCATGATCAGACTCTTGGTTGGTTGGTTCCTCTCTGTTGGACCAAGGTTTGTCAGTGTATATGAACAAGAATCAAGGAAATAAGTTGAAGCAAACTAGTTAAAACTCTGAAAAAATTTTAAACATAGAAGCACTCAGAGAACAAAACCTTCTTTTCAGCACCTCTGGCTCATTCCTAGAAGCCATTTCTAACTTTTCTGCTCAATTGGTTGAGAAAGTCACAGAAGCATAGCAACATCACAGTGTCTTCAGGGAAAAAAAGCACCAAAGAGCCTTGAGAAAACTCTGAATAATGCAGAAAGCAAGAACTAATGTTTTATATGTGTGGTATTGTTAAAACTCTCAAGCGGCATAAATACAACAAACAATGGTAAAGAATAGGATATTTCTGTTTTTTTCCCCACACTTGAGATGACCTAACCCACCTCAAGCATGGTTCCACTTTGGGACTTGTGAGTTATTTGATCAGTTCAAACTTGTGAAAATAAACACTATTATTCTACTGTTTTACATTCTTTTGTTCTCTGTAAATAGACTGAGAACTAGCAAAGTAAATTACAATAAAATACAAATCAAAATAAAAACTGCCGATAAAGCAGAAACAACACAAGGGGAAAAAAGTGTAATAAACACAGAAATAATGAAGTTAAATGCTCATCAGAGAACAGTTCTGTGTGCTCCAGATGATTTTGTCATTGTTTTATTGTTGAGTTCTGATCTCATTTACAGACATCCCCTGCAGAGACTTCCCTCATGCTAACCCTGGCATGGCCAAGAGAAAGACCTAACATCTTGGGGCCAGTATTTTCAGAGAACCCTGCGGAGTTAGATGTTCAGGTTTCATTGGATTTCAGGGCAGGTTGAACACCTAACTTTGTGTCTCTGAAAAAATACCCTTGTAAAGTAATAGGCCAATTCTTTGCCCCTAGCTATATTGTCTTCCAGTGTTTTCCAGTGTTTTTTCTACTTGTAAGTAAATGCTGTGGGGGCTATATTAGTATCTGCAGACCCAGCTAGCAGAGATGAACTTGATTGTAAATTCCTTATTAAGAAGAGGTTTGCTCCCTGGGCCCTAGGCCCAAAACTCTCCCTCCCATGCCTCTGTGTGGCAGTGGCAACGTGAAGGCAAGTTTGCAGATCATTTAATGTCCAGATTTGTGCACATCACGTGTTCAGAATTACTATTTTTCATAATATCAATGATAGGGCTTTCATCACTCCCTGGAAGAAGTCATTTTGCAGCCTGATCTATGTCACTCTTGGAAGGCTTCTCTCGATAGTTTTATAGTGGTTTTTAGCACTGGAAGACTCTGAAGATAGAGAGCAGAAAGCTCACTGCATTGGCTAGAGCTCAGTATACATGTGCATATGCCTGTGCATGGAGATGAGGTAACTGGTCATACATGGTATCATTTTACATTCCCATCCCACACCAGAAAAGCACCTTCCTTCTTTATCCTATTTATAGAAAGTAGAAGAATTTACTTGGTTCTTTTTTTGGATAAGAAATGTATTGTTAATATTTTATACAGATCTCTTTGGTCAAAAGCCCAGGAGGGAATCAATGCAGCCCTGACTGGGAGAGCATGCTGCCCCTAAAAAGAAGACAGTAAGGGTGGTTAATGACCTGATGTCCACAAATGTCCAAATTCTGTCACAATGCCAAAAAAATGATTAACCCAAATGATATAGTTCAAGTAAGTTCCCTCATAAAAGAATTTAAGCAAACTTCACATGCAAAATCATAATATAATGCAAGAAATTATACCTCCTCCTGGCGCTCCCACACCCACTGAACTGCATCCATCTCTGCTTAGAGAACAAAAAATGTAAAAATAGCACAGAAAAGCATATTTTCAGATGATGAACTGAAATTTTAAGTTAACTAAATAGCCCAGTTTAAAGAGTACACAGTTTCTGCCAATGTAAAAAGGAGTTACAATTACTGATGTTCTAAAAAAAGAGATATAGGAGTTTACAGGCTAACCAGAAGCTGTTTTGTTGTCACAAAACAAATGTCATTTAACATTCTGCATCTAAGTTTGGTTTAGCTGAAGAAAGTAAATCCATCTTTTACCAATATTACTTTCCAGAGGTAATATTTTCTCCTCTTTTCCTTTGTGTCTACTTAACAAATATCACTGGAAATGCTGGCTATTTACTTACAGAAATCATGTTCTTGGGACCCAGTTCATCCTTTCGTAATTCAAAGGCTGGAGGTGCATGGTTTTATATTTTATGTGTGAGTCTTACAATAAAGACGTTAAAATGATCTTCTAGTCAGGCTGAAGAATATTTATCCTACAGTTATGCACTGTTGCCTGAGGGTTGTTGCATAAATTCTTCCTTAATCCTCACTCCCCTATTTAACTTGAACCTATGTTAGTTCCTCTTACCTTTACCCAGATGATTAAAGAAGCTAAGGAATTAGATACACATCCTGAGCTCCTTTGATAGTCAAGGGAGAGTGAAGCATCTCCAGTGTAACCACCTTAGATCTGAACGGGACTCTCAATTACCTTCTCTGTCTGCCTTCCCACGTACAATGTGGGACAATTCAATGGAGACAAAACTAGCACCCTCAAAACTTATCAAAAATTAGATCCCCACCTCAGGTGCAGAGGAAGGAGAGGCAGGTGTTGGGGCAGGACAGGGAGGGTCACTGTCCTTGGCAGTGGGTCCTTCCATTGCAGTCATCTTGGCATGGTGGCAAAAAGAGCCTTTGAGAGCCTTTCCTGCAGGATTAAAGCATTCTACCTCAGCCTCAGGAGCCAGCTGCGCTGGAAGCGTGGCTTTTTCCTAAATTTGGCACGCAATTCTTCACTGTTTTGCCCCATATGATGAGACAAACGGGGTTTGTGTGTTGATCTTCTTTTCAACTAATTTCTTCATATATCTGAGGTGATTTTATGTCAAAAATTGAATAATAATCTTGTCTTTTGATACAGCACCATGCCCAGTTGTTGCCTAGAATTTTCATATTTGGAAAATAATTTGCTCTGGTTTTACTTGGGGAATATTTAGGTTAGATGGCAGCTTTCTTATGTTTTTAATGCAAATTTTTAGGAGTTTTCTTTTTATATTTTTCATAATTCCCCAAGGATGCGTGTACAGTGTCAACAGTACTGAAAGACATGAACTTTTACTGTAAGGAACTCAAATATCATGGTAATCTAGTTTTCATGGTAATCTGGACCATGGAAGTCTCTCCCAGGAATTAAAATGCCTGAGAAAAACGGAATTCACATAAACTCTCATTATTTTCCAAGTTCATGTATGAGTCTGTGGGGAAATAGATGAATTGTCAGCCTCCAAATATAAATTACACTGCCCAAGAATGAAAGATCAGTTCATACTACTCAAATTCCAGATCCAGTAATAATAAAAATAAAATTCACTGTTAGTTCCATTGATAACATAACCTCAGTAGAGTGCAAAAATACCAACGTGATCAGCACAGCATAAAAGAATAAGGGTGCGGTTCCCTCAGAGTTAAAGCCAAACTAAGCTGATCTGTTTCCTTTTGTGGTCACACCACCCCTCCTTGTCATCACAGCACTATTTATTTTACTTTCTTAGTTTTCTAACAATTACTACCTGGATCTACCCTGCCCTGCCAGGGAGTCAGAGGAAGAAAACTTATGTATTAAGTGTAAGGTGGGTTGCACTCCACATAATCTACTTGTATGCATGTAAGGAACATAAGGCAAATATAGATTGGCAACAAAGCCTTCTACATAAGACATAATGGCATTATTTGTGCTCAGCCTAATCTGAAAGTCCTTTGGTTTGTGTATCAGTAATCCATATGATTAATTTGCTATCTTGGATAGAAATTAGGAAACCTGTTTGCCAAAGACTTGCCAAACCAGTCCTTCTCACAGTCTCTTATGACATTTATGTGTTTGTCTTCCTGTGAATGTAGCACTGATATTATAATAGAGATATATATAGAGATATACAGATAGATATATATATACATACTATAAGTGTATAGGAATAGGTAAAGAAAAAGAACAGCTGTGAATGTCATATACAAATGATTGATGGAAGAGCCGGTCTGTCTGTGTGAGAAAGGGGAATAAACTATCCTGGAAGAGAAAGTAGTATAAAGCGGATATCTTTTGCAATTACATGCATGCTGGGTGTATAAACATATTAACAAAAACTCATGTCCTTAAGTGAAATAATTATACAGCTCTCAAGCTGAATGCATTCTGTAATCATTTAAAGAGAAAACAACCATAAATAAATTCATTTTTTTGAAGGTTAGAAAAAAATAAAAGAATTGCAGTGGAGACAGGAATGTGGAAATAATTAGCACTCAGTAAGTGTGTTTTAAATGGCTCACAAAGTGAAGAACAGTGCCACTGTAAACTGGGCAGTCCAGCTAGAACTGGAAGACCCAAGTATGGCTGCTTATTTTAAAGTTCTCTGTGATTCCATAAGGACCTGGAGGCAGTGGTGTGTATAACTGAAAGCGATGTTACTGGTGCGTGACGTGGCTCCAGAGAGCACCGCCAAGAGCCCGTATCCTCACTGGGACAGGTTTCACTCCTGTGTCCAGTTCCCCCTTTGTGTATTCACAGGCACCACAGAAGCAACGTGCATGCAGCAGACTTCACCTCTTGGCAGATGTCGAGTTCCTTTCCCAGGAGAATGACCCCATCGCCTGCCGAACACAATACAAAGAAAGGTTTTTTCCAGCCGTGCCCTGCAAGTCAATACTTGCTGTTATGTAACTAAACACAGCATATCAGCTCACATAGCCTTTTTAATGGGGAAAAATAGTACGTTTTAAGATTTGTGGCCAGATTCATCACACGCCTGACAGCTCTGTGCTGCTCCAATGACACAGAACAGCTTTCAGCCTGCAATAACAGATTGATTAAACCAGCTCATCATGGTATCACTGGAGCAGTGCAAACCAGTTGAAGCATAACAGTAAACCTACCTTCTCGGCTTTGATTTTGAGGGATTTATATCTCAGCCTGATATAATTTCCAAAGATAAAAAAATATAATGGATGAATTAATTAATGTTCATGCTTAAACGCTTGATATTTACTCATGTGGTAGTAAGTCAGTTTAAGTGTTTGAAATATTTGTGTTTACTTCTTGGTTAATACATTTGAGGAGAAAGCACTATAGGATGATTTTAAAAAAATCTGTCCCCCTGTGTCCATAAGCATGTTTGCGGTGATGTTGGTGACCACTGGATGTGAGGACTGAGTGCAACCTGGGTGAGTTAGGAGCAGTAAGTTATCTCAAAGTCTCACATAAGGCAGAAAGAGTCCTTAAGTCAGGTCCACTGAAATTTGCTTCGCAGAACGTGCAAAATGACACTGAAAGCCAAGTACAATGTTGCTTATGGACAGCAAACACACAGGAAATAACCTCTGATGCTGCCATAGAATTAAAGCAAAACAGGATGCAGAAAGGTTTAGTGGGAAAGATGACTCTGCAAAAAGGAAACTGAGCCTTATTTATAAAGCAAGACTCATGACCTCTCAGGGAGGGAGAACTCAGCCTGTCATTTTCTACCGTGGCTAAATCACGCCTCATGAGCAATCAGTCTATTATTTCCAAAGTTTTCAGGCTAATTTGCTATTGTGAAAAGAAATGTCTTCGAACGATACAAAAAGTGCATTCCTCCTTCAGGACTGCACCCTGCACATGCCAAATCTGAAGCTACAAATCCAAGCTGTTTTGGACTTATCTGAGCATTAAAAAAAAAGGGACCTCTGAACAATTTTCTGAGAAGAAAACTGTTTATCAATTTCCAGAAAAAAATAGTCATTTGGGCTAAGTTCAATGTGGGAAATTTCAAGCCAAAATGCGAGTTTCTGAGCATTATAGAAGTAATGGTGAGCAGCAGTTTAAACTGAAAGTCCTGAGAGACAAAACCACTAATTCCAAAGTTCATGCTGAGTTTTGCCTTCACCATGGTGAAAATTCTTCTAATTTTCCTAAAGGGAAGAGATGTTCTTGAAACTGGTCATGCTGTATCTCTGCAGCAGAGCTTTCCTAAGAAGTTTGTCAAAATTAGGCAAGGGAAGAGGGCAGGGTTTTTGGATGGGATTTGTAACTTAGCACAAAATTTTATAAATATAGATGCACTAAGAAAAACTCATTGTGCAAATGTTTTTGTCTCACTAGGTCCTGAGAATGACTTTGCCTCACAGATCCTTGCCTGTTCTGCTAATCTGATTGGAGAAGTATATCAATCTGAATTATATGAGGAAAAAGGCTTTTGGAAAACTGTTTAAACATTTTTTAAAAAAATTGAAGTTATTTTTCAAGTTAACAAGATAAATACTTGTGTGAAAAAAAATACTAACACATAGATGAAGTGACCTAAGTGGCCTTTACATGGGCACCTTTCATCTTATACGATTTATGGATTTGCTCTCTGTTCCCCATGGAACATTGTGTGTGATACCTCTGTGCCACCTGGATTTCCAACCCCACCCATCATCTGAGAAATCCTCTTGTATTGTCGAATGTTTTGATGCTATCTTAATGCAAAGGATTTCTCAAAATTATGCATATTAAGTAGCACCGAAATTTCCTGTTTACAATGCTATAAAACCAAATTCTGAGGTCTCTGTGCAAACCAAACACTGACTTTTAAGGGTCATGGAGTAACTATTGACCCAAATTGGCATGCAAGGCTTTACACATCTGAATCCAGATATGGTATCTGTGTCACAGCTTAGCTGCACCAAAGTACCTTAAAGAAATTGCAGTCATAACTGCATGAAAACAGAGATTCACAGCCTGTCGGGACACTTGTGCTCTAGACACACTGCTGATATTGTCTAGGTCTCCCTTTGCAGAGAGTTGGCTCATGCAGAGGCACCAAGGGTAGAAACTTAAACAGAGTATCCTGAGAGTATCAAGAGTCAAATCCCTTTGGGTCAGGCCCAGAAGCATTCTGCAGTGCGCTATGGCAGGTAAATTTGCACATAATAGACACTTTCTTTTAGAGTCTGGGACAAGTCCTGCCCCACTGAGACCAGTGTTGATTGATTCAACGTCATTGAATACGAGTGCCACAATGTGCACCCCCTTGTGCACTGGTGTTACCTGTATTATATCTGCTCTCCACAATTACCTGAAGCCAGGTGGGAGGCAGTCTCTTCTCACAGTGAACACCAGAACAAGAGGAAGTGGCCTCAAGTTGCACCAGGGGAGGTTTAGATTAGATATCAGGAAAAATTGCTTTACTGAAGAGGTGATCAAGCACTGGAACAGGCTGCTCAAGGAAGTGATGGAATCACCATTCCTGGAAGTGTTCAAAACACATGTAAATGTGGCACTTAAGGACGTGGTTTAATGGTGGTTTTAGCTTGGCAGTGTTGGGTTAGTGCTTGCACTTAATGATCTTCACCATCTTTGTTTCTGTAATTCTATGAATACTTTATATATAAAACCCCAGATATTTGTGTATGTAAATATATTTGCATATCTATATATGTACATGCACATAAATACATAGGCAGCTCACTGCACTGGGTTTTTTCCTGACATTGCATAGAGCCACGTTCACTGGAAATGTCATGACAATACCTCTTCTTTCTAATTGTTACTGGACAATGGAAACTATGATGATAATGGATAAATGCAAAGAGGGGAATATATGTATTTCCTGCTTTAAAAGAGTCAGCCTCATGAAGTACAGAAGTAAGGGAGAAAACTTATGTTAAGCTAGTGAATGGTAATTAGGAAACCATTTAAAATGTGTTGCTAGATGCTTGCAAAGACATAATTGAATAAAGAAGGTGATTGATTTAGGTCTTGATTTTGAGAAAGAAGGTCCTGATTAAAAAATTCAACTGGAATTCAGATGGAGTTTTTTTAATTCTTTAATAAAACTTAAAATTTATAAAGTTAATTAAGTTTAATAAAAGCATAAATGTCAAAGAGTAGGAAGGAGACTGATTTGAATGAATATAAATCCAAAAGGAATGACAAGAATGTGATAAAATATACAAAAAAAATGGACACATGTTCAAATAAAATTCTTTTATGTAAATTGAGACTAAAGAAAAAGTCCTTAATGATAGAAGTCTGTTACTTGATGGAAGTTGTGGAATTGTGAGTAAACAAAACAGGTAACAGCTAGGTCCAACAGTCATGTTTGTTGTATATTGAAAAATACATATGAGATGAGTTATATCATAGAGATAACTAATGGTAATTAAATCATTCTTAAAATTTCAGTGTCCCAAAACTACTCTAGAATCTACACATTTTAAACCCCTTATATGTTTATTTGACTTATATTATTTTTGACTTGTATATATATTGACTATAATATAAATTTTTTATATTATTGACTTGTATATATTATACAAGATCTTTAAAAGAACTTTCTGAAAGGTAATGTCAATTTTCTCTCATCAATTCCCAGGAGGGAGTTGCAGGGGAGGCAGGGACTGTTCTCATCCAGCACTAGACACCTCTGAGAGTTTTCACCTCTGGGCTGGTCATCCTACATTCCTTTTACAGTCAATTGAGAGATAGAGGCATTTCTAGAATGAAATTCATCTGACTAAAAGCTGGCATCTATGTTTGGTCAAAATAATAACATCCTAACGTGGTATCCACATATTTTTCTAGAAAACCAAGAGGATGCCCAAGCTTTCTCAGATCTGCCTGCAAGGCATTGGTCCTGGTTCTCCTTGCAATGCAGTGGAAGAGATCATGTCCTTGGAGGTCTGAGCAAGGTCATCCTGTAGGACTGAGCTTTGACATGAATATCACTCCAGTGGGAAAACTGAGTTGAGAACTGAATGTTCTACCACTACAGTCCAGGCAAATGTTGACGCATTGAAAATGTTCAGAGAACAGTTATGAACCTTCCTAGATGCCCTACAAATCAGTGGAAGACTCAGAGATTCTGGTAAGCATTATTTATTTTCATAGTGTAAAGATGTGTCCATGGCTTTAATAAATATGAAAAAATACATACAAATGTAAGGAGGAAATACTAAAAACAAGATAATAATAAGTAGGATTTTGTGTTAGTCATTCCTATTATGTAAGCTGCCTTCTGCAAGTGTCTGTCTATCCTGACTTTAGATGAGTCTAAAGTGACCAAGGGTGCTTAGACTACTAATTCAGACACATCTATTTATACTGTAAAGGATGGTTTGGGCTGAAAGTGGTATTTAAACAGCAGGGTAAAATCTTGCTCCTTTAAAATCAAAAGCATGATTAAGAATTGGGAAAGACCCATTACAATAAGAAACTCAGGAAGTTCAATCTATTTTGATTACTAAAAAAGACCAAAAGGTAACTTAATCAGACCCTGATATTACCTACAGGGTTAATCTCAATCATGACTTCTCAACCTGTCCAGCAAAGATAGAACAAATCAGTGGCTGGAAGCTGAAGATAACTCAGACTAGAAACCAAACGAATTATTGGCAGTGACAACAAATAATAATTGTATGGGTGGCTGCTGATCCTTTAACTAAAGAACCCTCAAAATCAAATTTATAAAAAAAAATACACTGCAAATCAGGCAATCAATAGTTGAGGAAAGAATATCGCTTTTTCTGTGCCAGATTCAGTCCAGTGTCTCACACTGCCCAGTAATCTAAGAATCTATAAAGCCACTATCCAGAAGTTCTCCTATTTTGATCTGTTTAAAGAAAATGTTATCTACATGCTTATCATGGTGACATTGAATCACTGTTATATGCATAAGGTTCAAAGCAGGTTAATTACCATTTTTTCCAACTCCATCCTCTTGTATGATTTGCCACTGGGTCTCACAGCACTCTTGTTTTGAAAACTAATTCCCATTATCTAAAAGACTTTCCAAAGCAAACACAGCAGTGTAGCACTTTCTAATATTTATTTTGTATTCTCAAAGAAGAGGCAATATTGATAGGAGGTTTTTTGGGGGGAAGAGTTGTTCTTCTTCTGCAAAGGTGCTTGTGTCCACTGTAGTTTTACTTAGTCCAAGGAATGGGTCCATGGGCTGAGGGCTCTGCTTTGTAACTTCTGAATATGCAGTAGGTGGTTTATTTAATGGGAATTAGGTAAAGGCCTTATTCTAGTAGCAGCAAACTCTACTTCAGTGCCAAACTGCAGCGGGAGATGGCAGATGAAAAGGGTTTTCACATACTAAGACAAAGATGCATGGTTTTTATGGTGACTGTTATTCTCTCTCTAGCCTTCTTTCCGACATAATTTGGAAAACAAATGGACTCCAACCAAAGCCTTCTCCTATGGAAGCCTGCCTCTTTGATGTGTTTGACGGCATGGGGAGCACCCATCACCCATTCCCTGCACCTGTGTGCTGGGGAAGGTAAACTCGGCAGTGCTGGGAACAGCTCAGAGGACATGTGCAGCACACCATGTGCGTTCACAGCATTATCACCCACCCAGATTAGCAGCTGAGCACTGCTGGGCGCAGACAGCAATGCCTGCAGGTAAATATGGGCTTTGCAAGATATGGTTGAGTTGCTGGCTCCATTGCAGGGTCCTTGCCTGACCTTGGGGCTGGAGCACTGTCTGCCTCTGTGTTTAAAAAGTTGAGATAATATTACTTGTCTGCCTCACAAGGATTTTGTGACGTTAGAGACACTGTTTATTCAAGCTAGATGTAAAGTGTTACAGCAATGAGAGCTATTATAAATATCAGAGCGAATAAATACCTACACTCATGAAACCTCAATTAAAGCACTAGCCATCCTGCTAGAGGAAAGCACATTAATGCCCATCAGTCCCTGCAATGTCCCAGGACAGCTCACACACAGTTTCCCCCCTCTCTGAGGTAAAGAAAGCCCATTGGTGACAGAACCTCAGAAGGGAAACCTGCAGTGAGTGAGCACAGAATATTTCATAGCACGGGTTTTGCTGTGATTTACAGTCTTGTGCTTGGTAAGGAGCAATAGCTGAGAGGTGGCTTATCCCATTAGTCCCAGTTGATCAATGGAGCTGAATGATGGGGAGCAGCAAAGGCCCCGAGGTGCACTCAGAGGCCTGGCTGCCTGTGACAGACACCCTCAGGAGTACATGCACATGCCACATGCTGTATGCACACAGAAGGAGGTTGCTTAAACAGGGTTTTACAAATATTTTCAAGGTGCTTTACAAACAATTCATTAATAGATGACATATTTTTGCTAAAGGCACAACCAGCTCAACTAGATTTTATTACCGGTGTAAATAATATCAAGAAAATTTAAGCGTGAGCCTTGTTTCTCTGCTCTTAATCCCTCCTCCTGCTGACATGTTAAAGGTCTGCTTAATCATCCAGCCCTTTCCTCCCAAATTCACAAATGCTTCATCCACAGTTACTTATTTTACAGGAATTTATACAAATGCCAGGAGGTACCTGGCAGTGCCCTACAGGTTTCATGGCCCCAGTGAAAAAACAAACAATACTACAGCCCAGATGTGACCCAGCGGTGCAGTTTAACCTATTGAGAAGACAAAGTAGCAGCTTAGAAGGCCCCCCGGACATTTTTCACCCGACGGCGGAAGACCTGAGCACTTAGGGCTGGAGAGAGGCCAGAAATCAGGGGAGGATTGGGGCACGATGAGCCCGAACATCTGCTGAGCCCAAACACATCTGCACGGGGCTCAACCTACGCTGTCCCTGCGGAGCCGAACTCGGGGAGCCCCTGGGACTCCCAACACTCACGGTGGGAACTCTGGGGATAGTGACGATATTTCCCAGGGGCGCTGGCACACGGGACCTCTTGCGGGGAGACAAGACGGGGACAGGAATCCCAGGGGTTTCTGAGGGAGGCAGGACGGGGAGCGCAGGTAGCGGGTCACCAAGGAGAAGGGGTCCCTGCGAGGAGCGGTGGGATGCAGCCGGTGGAGGTGCGCTTCTCGGGGTTGGGGGTT
>VYXD01010135.1:1466-36872 GCA_013397195.1 Hylia prasina | reverse complement strand
GCGGTGTCCCGGCGGTGTCCCGGCGGTGTCCCGGCTGCCCGCTCGCTGAGGCTGCGGCGAATCCCGGAGCTTTCCCGGCCGCTGCCCTCCGTCTCGGCCGTGTCCCAGGTGCCGCGCCCGATTCCATGCAGAACGAGCGGAGCTGGCCGCGGGGAGCTGGGGCAGCTCGGGACCCCGCCGGGAGTTTCGCCGCGAAAGTTTCTTTCCCAGGCGAATGGCAGGATCCCTGTCCTCCCCACGGGCATGGATTTCCTCAAACAAAACCCAGCTTGTTTCTCGGGGCAGAGTTCCCGAGTCAGCACGCAATTCCTCTCACGGTGTCGCGTCGCCGAATTACTATTATTCATAAGACGAGAAAACTTATATTTTATTACCTTTGTAAATGCATACGTGAACTTATTGTAAAAGAAAAACATTTTTTCTGGGACGATCGTGAACCAAAGTGCTTCAATAAATGCTATTTTTCTTCTGTTTGTTTCTTAGCTGAAATGTTCAGGCAATGTTCAGAACAAATGTATGTATTTGTTTAAACCCCTTCAATTTGGTTTTCTGCTTTCTTAAATTGTACCCTTGAGGTTTAAATCTGGCTAAATCCCACTTGCTTCATTGGAACTGATGGGCTAAATTTATGTGGAGCTGATCTAGGGAGTAAAGTGTTCGGGCTTTGGCTTCGAACCACATTTGAACTGAAAGAAGACAACATTGGGGTTTTTTTCTCTTTTGTTTTTATTGTTCTTGGTTTATTTGTTTTATGCTGCTTCCTGTTTTTTTAAGGCAAAGGAGCAAATGCTACTGCTAAAAAGGAAAAAAAAAAAAAAAAGAAAGAAAAAGAAAGAAAACCTGTTATATTGCAACCTGTTTCATTTTCCCCTGACTCACTTGTGATTTCTGTTTCTCTCTTCCAGTTCTTCCTGTGTTCGGTTTATGTGCCAATGTGCACAGAGAAGATTAACATCCCCATAGGTCCCTGTGGAGGCATGTGCCTCTCTGTCAAAAGAAGATGTGAACCTGTTTTAAAAGAATTTGGGTTTGCCTGGCCAGACAGCCTAAACTGCAGCAAATTCCCACCCCAGAATGATCACAACCACATGTGCATGGAGGGCCCAGGAGACGAAGAGGTTCCCCTTCACAGCAAGACCTCCTTGCAGCCTGGAGAAGAGTGCCACGGCATGGGATCTAACTCAGATCAGTACATTTGGGTGAAAAGAAGCTTGAGCTGTGTCCTGAAGTGTGGCTATGATGCTGGTCTCTACAGCAGGTCAGCTAAGGAATTCACAGATATCTGGATGGCCATATGGGCCAGTCTTTGCTTCATCTCGACCGCCTTCACAGTCCTGACCTTCCTGATTGATTCATCCAGATTTTCCTACCCGGAGCGGCCAATCATATTTTTGAGCATGTGCTACAATATTTATAGCATTGCTTATATTGTGAGGCTAACTGTGGGCCGGGAAAGGATATCCTGTGATTTTGAAGAGGCAGCAGAACCTGTTCTTATCCAAGAAGGTCTTAAGAACACAGGATGTGCGATAATTTTCTTGCTGATGTACTTTTTCGGGATGGCTAGCTCCATCTGGTGGGTTATTCTGACACTGACGTGGTTTCTGGCTGCGGGACTCAAGTGGGGCCACGAAGCAATCGAAATGCACAGCTCCTATTTCCACATCGCAGCCTGGGCCATCCCGGCAGTGAAGACCATCGTTATTTTGATTATGAGACTTGTAGATGCAGACGAGCTCACCGGCCTCTGCTATGTTGGGAACCAGAACCTGGATGCGCTGACAGGCTTTGTTGTGGCTCCGCTTTTTACCTACCTGGTCATTGGGACTTTATTCATTGCAGCAGGTCTCGTGGCCTTATTTAAAATCAGGTCTAATCTCCAGAAAGATGGAACTAAAACTGACAAACTGGAAAGACTGATGGTCAAAATTGGGGTCTTTTCAGTACTGTACACCGTCCCAGCAACATGTGTCATCGCCTGTTATTTCTACGAAATCTCCAACTGGGCCATTTTCCGCTATTCGGCAGATGATTCCAATATGGCAGTGGAGATGCTCAAAATTTTCATGTCCCTTCTGGTGGGTATTACATCAGGTATGTGGATCTGGTCAGCCAAAACTCTGCACACGTGGCAGAAGTGCTCCAACAGACTGGTGAACTCAGGGAAAGTGAAACGGGAGAAGAGAACAGACGGTTGGGTGAAACCTGGGAAAGGGAACGAGACTGTGGTATGAAAAAAGGACAGCATCCCGCTGGTCTGACTGCTCTCCTGTGAAGGACTGATCCTGTGTAAGCATTGCTGTGCAAATGTTGGGAGTAGAGTAGGGGGACAGTTATACAACCTGTCTCTGGGGACGGGAGAAGAAAAAAAGCCTTAAAGAGTAAACAGCAAAAAGATCATGCTGCAGATCTAATAGCCATAAACCATGCTGCCCAAAATAGGAGAGCCCAAGGAGGCTTTAAAAGCTGTGAAATACACAAACATGTTCAAAAAATTTTTTTTTTCTTTTTTTTTTTCTTCTTTTTTTTTTTTTTTTTTTTTTAAAGCAGGATGCAATTACTGAAGTCTTGAAGTCTTTAGAAACGGAGGTGCTGTAGCCCATAGCTGTGGGATGATGTTTTCCTTTCATCATTGTACAGCTGATGGAGGAAAGGCAGTCCAGGGCCAAATTCTGGGCTTAATTAGGGTCCAGTTACCAAGTTAGCAGAAGATGGAGCACCCAGGACCTCAGTGAGATGTCTTCTTTCTGAGTTCAGCATTGAAACGGAAGTGCTTGATGAGGATTCTGTCTTTATGGGGGAATTCTGGTGTTCCAATACACTGTACAATTCAGTTAGGGATCATGTCCTGAAATAAATAGCAAATGGACTTCCCAGGTCTTAAGCCGTGATGAGTAGGATTTAGTGAGGTGTTAGTGAGGATGACTTTTCAGTCATCTAATGGCCTAATAATAATTTTGACTCATTCTTTTTGCCATTTATAACCTGGTCTGAATGGAGAGTTGATTCTGCTTTGTGGGAATTTCAACCTCCCTGTGTTTCTTCCCACATCAATTATTGTGTGATTTTACCAATATTTATAAAATCTAAAAGCTTTACTTAAGGTCATCCTCAGAAATAGGATCAGGTCAAATTGGGAAACTGTGTGGTCTTCTGCATCTATTATCATTATCCCTCTGCCTCCATTCCTGCCCCTTCAGGTGCTCCTGCTATTTCTAGCAGACCACTTTATTCTGCTGCATTTATTAACTTTAAAAAAAGTCTTAACTATATAGTGTTCCTTCCTCCAGGAAAGAGAAAAATTAGTTGAAGGTACCCTCAAACAATGCCATGTTTCTCCAAGCAAGCTTACTTGTCTCTCTCTGGAGACTCATTGCATGAAGCAATTAAGTCTTAATGTATTTCATTCAGTGTGATGGTATCTCCTCTGTAGACGCCAGTCTGTGGAGAAGCAAAATGTTAAGTTCCTTGGCAACCTCGTGTTCACACAGATCAGTTGTATAATTATGTGTGTCAGTTGCAATTAAAAGAATATTCTCAGCCCATGACATTGCAGTACACCTGACTGCTTCATAACGATGCTTCAATTGCTCACTGACAGCTATGGAGACTTTTTTAATGTATATTTACACACAGAATGTGAGGAGGCATTCAGTCCTCAGGAGCAACAAAGACCTTTCCAGTTCTTGTAAAGGGATCCTAGGAATCCAGCTTCTGGTGAATAATGTTGTTTTAAAGAAACTGTTGAGTTTTCTTATTCTTTTATTTGAGGAGGCACCAGCTTGTGCTTGTGAGGAGCTGAATGTTATGTCAGGGGCTGATAAGAAAGGTGATGAAAATACAAATATCCTAGAAGCACTTAAGAGAACACTGTTATGATGCTCTGTCCCTTTGAAACACATTTGGTTTTATCTATGTGCCCCAAGATTTTGCTTCTTTTGTTTGTGTGGAACCTGATCAGCTGCAGAGCATCCCCCAGGTGCCCCAACTCCTATGATCTTCCAGGGCAGCTGAGAGCAGATGCTGCTTTATTAAAGTACTTGCTTTCCACGCAGGTGCCTATGTGCTTCCCAAACCACAGTTCACTCCAGCTCTGAAAGTGAGCGCTAATCTGTCCCAGAAGCATGTATTGTTTCAATGTCACTGTTGAAACATGTACTAGAGAACATTTTTTTTTCTTTTACAAACAAAATCCAGACCCCAAACAAACCCTAATGGCAGTCTTTGCGGTTGGGCTCCCTCTCCAGCAGAACAAGTGACAACTTGACACATTCTGCTCAAGACACACAAGCACTGTCTTGGCCAACACCACATTCCAGCTGGGGCTTTTCACCCTCTCCATAAAGTCTCTCGCTGTTAGTGTTGTGTTTGGATCTGGTTATTCCTTTGTGGAGTTTTGCAAGTGTGAGATCTTCAGACGGCTGAGCTTCTCCATCATGCAGTCTTTCTGCTGGTGCAGTGAGGAATATAAAGTCAGCACCTGTATGTTGGCTTTCAAGGAGCAAGCATGCATTATGACCCTTTTTTGTAACCTAGTATTTGGCTGTGCCAAGGTGTCATGTTCACTCAAGGTGTGCTTCACTCTGAAATGTTTTGGATACTCTCCTGGCCAATAAGACCCATGTTTGAGGAGACTGATTCAATAAATGGCATTTTTAACCTTGTTATGTACACGGAAGTAAATGGTAAATAGTGCCTTTTTATCAAATCCTTGCATCTCTGCCTGTGACCCTGTGAACTGTTGACAGAGGGATGCCCCTGGGGATGTGAGATGTAGGGAGCTGGATGAGGTTGGCACTGCATAGTCCCTAGGAGGGACCTGGACAGATATTCCATTAAAGCATGTGAGGGATTCAAATGCAGTGGGAAAGAGGTGGGCTGGGGGGAGGCAAGGCACCAGCTGCTGTTCCTGAAGAGACATCTTTCCCCAGCAGCTGGGGGAACTCTGTACCAACCCAAGGTGAAATTAGTGGTTGCATCGATTAAACCATTCTGTTGGTGCATTCACCCACCTGCATTTACCTGGCTCCATATCAGGCTGTGTAGGTGGGAAGACACAGCAGACAGCCCAAAAACTGGCACTTGCAAAGAGTGAAGAGCGAGTATCAGCAGCTCTTGAGTTCTCTCATTTCAACATTGTTACGAGCTTAAAGCCAAAACCGGTGTGACTAATCCTGTCTCGGAAGTGCAGTTGCTGTGGTTATACAAGCAGAAACTTTGCAGGCGTTTCCTTTGACTGCGCAGTCCCTGCTCCCATCTCCCCCCTCAGAGTGTGCTTTTGGCACTGCAGGTTTCAGAAGCATCTGCCAGAGAGGTACAAGGTTAGTTCTTACATTAAACAAAGTCAGCTCCTTTCTCTGAATTTCAAGGAAATAGACACTGATTATTTTGGGGTGTACAGAAAATATCTACTTCAATGTATGTACTGTAAATTTCTAATTTATCACTGTAAAAAAACCAAAACAACTTTGCTATTTAATTTTTATATAAAAATAAAACTTTAACCTCTGTGGATAACTAAAGGATTCCTGGCAGGCTTCACATTTTTGGTGAGTTTGTTTCTTAAATAGGCTTCAGCATTGTTGGGAGTGCTTTTTTCCCCTGAAGGAAGAAGGACTAAAGTGCTCATGCTGTGGTGAAAGGAGACTTTGAGTGGGTTAATCCAGCATGGTTTGGATCCAATAACTGAGAACAAGACATCATTGGGCAACCGTGAAAGTGTGTTCATGTTTCTACACATGGGGTGGACAGAAATCCTTTCAAAGACAGCACACAGGTCCTGGGTGCTGGCTGGGGCTGCAGCTGGAGCTTTGGTGTTGTGGGAGCACATCCTCAAATCCCAGCTGGAAGGCAATACAGAAACATGGCCCGCTGTTCTACCACTGCTGTGATGTGGCTCCTGAGAAGAGCAGCACCTCCTGTAAGGCAATTTCAGGTGTTATGGAATATGTACATCCAAAGCATGACCATTCAGATCCAGAGCCTGTGGTGGAGGAGGGCAGTGTCACCACTGGTCTGTTCAGTGTATGGGAACTACTAGTGGCTTTTGGAAGGGAAAAATCCTAATCTTAGTAACCTGCTTAAAAATGAGTTCATTCCTATGGGTGATTTTGGTGATTTCAACCCTTCAGAGAGATTCAATTGAATGCCTACATTTTCTAGCAATGGTTTTCTCAAAACTTAAGTTTATTAATGCTCTACTTGTCATTCCTCTTTGTCATTTCCATTCACAGTTGTGATGTATGGAAACAGCAAGGAGTTGCTTTTTGTGTGCATCCCTCACCAGTTTCTTTTGACACTGATAGAACAGTATGCAATATTAATTATTTAAACCCACTTAATTGTCTCCATCATGAAACAATCTGTGTGTGGGATTATTTAATTACCAGAATGTTGTTCTAATAAGAACCTAAATCAGACTAGAGTGGATAATAGTGACGGTGTGCTATAAAAAAAGAGTAGCAACTATCACCTGTATATCTGTAGCTAATCAAGTTTTGAAGAGCAGCATCTAAAACTGGTAATTATGAGTGATTTGCTCATGCCTTTGGCAGCTCATCATTGTAATGTTCTCAGGCTGGTGATTAATGCGATCTCTCAAACTTATCCTAATGAGTCTTTAATAAAGCTACTGTTAACTGTAACAAATGTAAAAGAGCTTCTTGGGGAAGGAGCAGGATCTCCCTCTTGTTCATACCACCTGAAAACCTCAGGTGTGGCATTCAAAAAGGTGTCGGTTGCTCCAGGTCTCTCTCACGGGTGCCTTCGCACAGATCCTTCACGTCGGGTGTGTCAGAACATCACCTGTGAAGTGACAGTGGATTGCTGGAGTGGTTCTGAATGGTGAACAAGCTCCCCAAGCCATGGAGACAACAAATCCACTCAGATTTGCCTGTTGAGGGAAGTATGTGTCTGTATGCAATACTCACAAAAAATTAGTCTTTATGATGGCTTTTTGTGGTTGTTTTGATATTTAGACTTGGGTATTTTTACTTGGTTGGTTTTGTCTTTTTTTTCTTTTCTTTTTTTTTTTTTTTTAATTGTCTTTAAAGAAAGCAAATGTTAGGGAGTTTGTAGAGAAGGAGGCCAGAGTTGTGCTGCCAGCAATCAGGAGCAGCCTAAGGTCCAGTGATGTGAAAATATGGTATCACCAAGTCCCTGGCTTCAGTGGTGTTTCCATCACATCTTCTCCATCTTCAGCCACTCATTCCCATAATGGTGCCACATTTCCTCCTTCACATTGCCAGTACAACGACTTGTGGTATGGTGCAGGTGTCATCTTGTGGAGCTGCTTCCCAAGCCCTCTTGCACCCTCCTCCCCATCAGGCCAGAGCTGTGTCTAGCTGCAAGGCTGTAGGAATGGAAGAGAGCAAAGTGACAACTGCCTGACTGCTTCCATCTTCCCCAGCCTCAACTGAAATAGCAAAGCCTTCAGTAGGGCTGTTGGTATCTCCCTAATTCTTTGACTGGGATGACTGAGTCCAGATGTGAACTGCTCACCTAGAGGGGAACGCCCCATTACACAGCCCCATCGCAGCTGTGATGCTGATGCTCCACAGAGCCCTTTTCAGCATGCTTGGACTAATTGGCTCATAATACAGGCCAGGAGTTTGCAGCCTCTTTCTCAATCTAGGGTGGCTTAACTGGACTGCCAAACTCTGCTGTAACAGAAGTTACACCAGGGTTTGGCAGTCCAGTTGAGAGCAAAGTATCTCTGCGTGTTTGCAAAGCCAACACCGACTGCACAGAAATGAGACAGAGCACGGTCCAGGCTGGAGCAGGGTCCTGCCATCCTGCTGCACCTCACTGAGAGGAATGGGTGAGAGCATGAGTGCAGGTCAGGCAGCTCTCAGCTGATGCTGAGCTGGTGCAACAGATCCCATATCACTATTTCCTGCAGCTGGGAAATGATTTCTGACCAGAGGTCCTGCACATCCTGGCAGACTCCAACTGTTGTAACAGCTTTGTGTTGTTAGCAACCAGATGTTTTGTTTTATGCTCTGGGAACAGCCTACCAAACAGTCACCAGGGGCTGGAAGAGCACAAAGGTGGCTTAGAGGGGAGCAGCAGCAAATGAGAACTCACACACTAAGGTATCACCAAGAAACTGTTGTTTTCTTTTCCTAGTTTCTTGGGGGAAGAGGGACATCCTGTGTGCCAGATGTTAGGTACAGCACCAGAGAAAACAGGTTAAATGCCAAAGACAAATACTATTGCACCAGAAAGTTTACTGTAATTTGTAACTTTGATTTTGTTGCTGTGTTCCTTTCCAGAAGGGAAAGTGCTTATTAATTAGATCCACTTGGAGGGCTCAGAAAATGAATGCTTTACTTAAATATTGTCCATTTTTAAATCAAAGGTTTAAAATATTAAAGATACCCAAAACAAAACAAAAACCCAAACAATTACCCATGGCTTGTCGATACACTGGCAACATAAATATCTTCATCTTACATTTCCATCAGCGTTTAGCTAGTTTCCTGTCTGGTTTTTTCATTTCCTGAGCTTACTCTGAGGAAGGGAATAACATCCGTCCTGCAAAATAGATGCAAATCAGTCAGCAGACTGCTTCTACTTCTACAATATTAAATTTTAAAATATTACTATGCACAGAAACAGCCTGACAGTAAATGTTTTAATGGATGAAGTGTTTTCTTCCAAAGCTGCTCAGAGGCACTCTCACTCAAGTGCTTGGTAAGGAATGATAAGCAGAGTGCCACGGAAAAGCAGAAATTCGGTTTTTCAGGGATTTGTCTTGCTTGGAAGCTCTTCTGCCTTGTAGCAAGGAATGGCTGACATCTAGTGGCAGCTGCACCCTGGCCCCAGCTGCTCGAAGCCTCTCCCAGCCCTGGCCTCCACTCGTGTCAAAAAGAAGGGCAGGGACCTCAGCTACTGATGGTGAAGGCTTTGTCCAGCAGCACGTTCTACCAGCTCTGGGCTATACATTATGGTTTGTACCAAATGCATCAGCTAAGAAAATCAGAAGCTCACCCGCTGTTTAATAAATTGAAAGATGTTAAGTTAGATATTAGGAAGAAATGCTTTATTGTGTTGGGTGGTGGGGCTCTGGAACAAGTTACCCAGAGTTGTGGCTGCCCCATCTGTGGCAGTGTACAAGGCAAAGCTGAATGGGTCTTGGAGCAACCTGGTCTAGTGGAAGGTGTCCCTGCCTATGGCAGGGGGAGTGGGACTAGGTGGTCTTTAAGGCCCCTTCCAACTCAAACCATTCAATGTTTCTATGATTCTATTAATCTCTCCTTGTTCAGCCCTGGGCTCAAGGCTGGCATGATCACAGGAGGGTTGACAGCAGTGCTCGTGGAGAAAAAAAACAGACCTGGTAAAGTAGCATGGCAAAAGGGCCAATAGGACATTGTCCCCTGCTGTGGTGAGGAAAGCTGCTCTTGGCAGAAGCCAGCAGCACATATAGTCCCAAAAGTTCATTTGGAAGACTTAACATAATCGCTTCCTTGGCCTCACACTAGTTATGTTTATAAGAAGAAGACCTGGGGGACCACAGCAGAAAAGAAAGCCTGCAGCCTGGGCTGACAGCCTTGCTTCTTTCTGCTGCCATTTGGCAGTGGTGGGAACGGCTGTCAGCCCCAGGAAGAAAGCATAAAGCCTTTGCAGAGTCACGCACCAGAGACCCACAATACAACTGTACATCCTGAAAGGAGGGGTGCAGGAGAGGCCTGGAGATGGGGAAGAGGCTTCTCAGAGCAGGAGGGAATATATATATATATATTACACCAAAAAATCAGCTGAAGAGGCCCCAGTGTGTGAAAGTTATGACAAAAAATAATACCATTCCACTCACAAAACAATCATGTTGCTACAGCTGTGGCCGGAGCAGAGCCAACAGAAACGAGGAGCCATCCATACCTCCCCAGAGAATGCTTTTATAACCCAAGCAGGGAAAGGGGCAGACCTTATTCTGAGACACCAGTAATTCACCCTGTCAGCGTCAACAAAGCCAGCCATCAGTTTGTGATGGGATGAGCTGCGTTTCACTTTTTCGAGCTCTCCAAGTTCCTCCCTCTAGAGAGCAGCATCTGGTTCTGCCGGAGCCCTGCCACCTTCGGGATGCGCCAGGGCATTGCACAGGGCCTCCTCCCTTCTTCTCCCTCTTCTCAGAATATCAGGTGCTTTTTACTTATTTTGGCTATGAAAAGTTAAGTCTGAGAGACACAGCCACCAGCCCAGTCCTCCTCTTTTGGGTGGACTTTCCAGTAGCAGCTCTCTGCAGCCCCATGACTCCCTCCCTCAGCCTGGGCTCCCATCAGGAGTTTGCAGCCTTCTGCTCAGCTGCTGTGAGTAGCTACTGGGATTGACCCAGCCATGGAGAACCAAGAGAGAGAGTAGATTCAGCAGCTGCCATGGCTTTCACTCAAGACGTGAGTGATAAGACAAGAGGAAATGGCCTTAAACTGCATCTGTGGAGGTTTAGATTGTATATTAAGAAAAAGAAAATATTCAATTCCTCCTTATCAAGCCCTGGAAGCAGCTTCCCAGGGTAGCAGTGGAGTCACCATCCCTGGAGGTATAAAGATGTGTAGAAGAACCTAACTAATCTCCAGGGGACAGAAGAAAGACTAAGAAGTCTGAGAATCTGTTGGTCCCAAGTGGCACACAGAATGGGGTAAGCAATAGAAGAATCTCCCTCCAAGTGAATAGATTCACAGCAAAAATGAAACCTGGCACTTTGCATCCCATTCCCAATTGCAGCTGTTGGCTCATCACCTCCCACCTAAGGAAGGAATGAGAGTTGTTCCACAAGAGGAGGTGAAGAACTGTCCTTATTTAAAAAAGAGTACTGCAAAGTGCTTTCTCCATCTAGCTTCTCCAGTTCCTCTATGAATCTGCACACAAATTTGACTAAGAGTGTTAACAGAAGCACAGAGACAGCCCTTAGAATCTCCTTTCTCAAGGGTTGGAAAGCAAACTGGGCCAGAGCCCTGTAGGGCAGAGGCAGGAGGAAGATACCAGAGAGAAGAAAGAAGAACAGCACAGACAGAGAGCCCCAAGGCGCCCCAGAGTGTGGGCAGGTGTCTGTCCCAGGCCAGCCGTGGCTGCTCTGTTCTCCCACAGGGCTGCCAGCAAAGGGACAGCATGTGACACCCAAAGGGTGTGGGGTGTTTAAACTGATCTGGGAAACACTGCACAAAGCAGATGGGGCTGCACCCAGGTCTTGGCAGAGCTGAAGGGTCAGTAGCTGCCAGCAGAGCAAAAAACCAAGAGCAAAAGACTTTTCGTGAAGGGAGCCTGTGCCAAGTGAGTGTGTGTGCACAGCTGATCAGAGGATCATGAGATCCTTTGGATTGGAAGAGACTCTTAAGATCATCAAGTCCAGCTATAAGCCTAACACCCTTTTTCCATTTTTTGTGGCTTAATGTTCTAATGTGTTCTCACATTAACAAAAACACAAAAGGCATTTGAACTGGGCAAAATTGGCATTGCATCTTAATTTGATACTGATGTAGAGGTATTGCCAATTTCAAGCCTCTCTATCAGGTTCCTCTTTGATACTTCACCTAAAATCTTCTGAGAGAGAGGGGAAGTGGTTTTGGCTGTGACTAGAATGTATAAATTAACTTCTCTAAGGGCTACCTTGGTCCTGGGAGCTCTACCTGCAATTCAGTAGGACCCTGTGAATCCAGATTTTTATAGTTATCACTTATGATGGAAAGGAAGAACCCCTTCCTGTGTACACTTTGTAAAGAAAAGAGAGGAAAGAGGAGAAAGAGAGAGAGAGAGGAAGAGAGAGAGAGAGAGAGAGAGAGAGAGAGAGAGAGAGAGAGAGAGAGAGAGAGAGAGAGAGAGAGAGAGAGAGAGAGAGAGAGAGAGAGAGAGAGAGAGAGAGAGAGAGAGAGAGAGAGAGAGAGAGAGAGAGAGAGAGAGAGAGAGAGAGAGAGAGAGAGAGAGAGAGAGAGAGAGAGAGAGAGAGAGAGAGAGAGAGAGAGAGAGAGAGAGAGAGAGAGAGAGAGAGAGAGAGAGAGAGAGAGAGAGAGAGAGAGAGAGAGAGAGAGAGAGAGAGAGAGAGAGAGAGAGAGAGAGAGAGAGAGAGAGAGAGAGAGAGAGAGAGAGAGAGAGAGAGAGAAAGAAAGAAAGAAAGAAAAGAAAAGAAAGAAAGCTCTCAGGAACAACAATTAATGGTGAAAACATTGGAAGGGTCATTTCCATAGCACAAGTGTGTGGCAACACCATGCAAATCCTATTTCTTCTTGAAATGGGAATACATGAGGACACAAATATTCATTTCTGTCATTTCACCTAAAAGCTCCAACTGGGTTGGCTTTTTGGGTTTTTTTAAATTATTATTATTCTACATGAGGTTTAACCAGATCAACTGTCTTGACAACTTTGCTGAATGACTTTAGTGCATCAGCAGGAAAAAATGGATACTCCTTCAATTTGTCTTCAAAATCTTCTGATTTATATTTTTGATTCAAAGTATTTCAACCTAAATTTTGTAGCAATAAATACAATTTGATTGATTACTCACAAAATATTGACTCTGAAATGAAGTGTTTGCTCAGTGATCAGTCTCAGAGCACTCTGAAATCATGGTGGTGGGGGGGCATGTTTACTCACTTGATGGATGCCAGACTGGCAAGCAGGAGGAAGGCCTCAATAAATCATTTCTGACATTAACCTTGCAGAAACAAATTCCCAAGAGTATTCGTGTTAGTTCTGCTGCTGGTGCTTGTGCAAACACTGCTGGACAGAATTCACATCACTATCTTTCTGTGACTAGTTTTGCAAACAAAAGTTCCTCATTAGCATTCCAGACAAAGTCAATGAAATAGGCAGGGATGAAGGAAAATGCATTTTGTTTATTCAAACAACAGTTAGCGTGTCATTGGAAATATGCATAAAACATTCATAACAGATTTTGGAGTTGATTAAAAAATAAAAGAAAGCATGCACTGGATTAAGCAATGAAGCATCACTTTTATTTGTGTAAATAAGCAGAATGTTCCAGATACCCAGTATCCGGTATGTGTACTTTTTGTGTGTTATTTTTAGTGTTAACTTTATATATGCCATGAAATTTTCTTTGCCTTTGTTGTTGTATAAGAGAATTTAATTTATACATTCTAGTCACAGCCAAAACCACTTCCCCTCACTCTCAGAAGATTTTAAGTAAAGTATCAAAGAGGAACCTGAGATAGAAGCTTGAAATTGGCAATACCTCTACATCAGTATCAGATTAAGAAGAAATGCTAATTTTGCCTTGTTTTTGCACAGTGATTAGAAGGTTAAGATAGTACAGGGCAGACCTTCTTGGTCTATCATGAGAAATAGTTGGAAATGGAAACCTCTGTTTCTGAGGATAGGCACAATAAGTTGGTAAGTAGCAAGTGCAGGGTACATAGGTATGTGTGTACATATATATGTGTATGTATGTATATTTGTGTTTTTAATTTAAAGTTCTCCTAATTATAACCTTGCGCAGGATCCTCTTCAAAGACACCAAACCTCTAACTGCAAAAGCTGTAGCAGAACCTCATTCTGCAGGGATAGGGACCTGCTTGCTTTTGTGCCAGTGGGAGCTGTGGCTGAGCAACACTGCCTGAGGTCTGCCAGCACACGGGAATGTCACACCACCACCACAAACAAATGGCTGAGACCTGACACCCCACTGAGGTCCCACCAGTGCCAGAGCTGGACTTTCAAGTGCTGTTTCTAAACAGAAACCCTTTTTCAACAAGGTCTGAAAACACATTTTTAGATCCTGAGGACCAGCAGAATGCTTCCCAGACTTTGGATGTTCTAGAGATCCACCATGGAGCTCAGCCATTCCTATTCTCCACTTCTTTTGTTGAGAAAAAATAACTAAATTAAGTAGGAGGCTCTGAGCTCCTTTGGGAGGCAGGACTGTTGCCCTGTTCAGTGCTCAGGGAAGGTTGTGGGCTGGAGTCTCCCAGAATGTGATGTGAGTGGGCTGCTCAGGCCCAGCAGCTGATGGGGAGCTGTCCACGGGACTGAGGGTGTTCCTGCTGTGGTAGCACCACTCTCCCCACACTCCTGCATGGTCCTTCCAGGCACAGCCCACACACCCAGATTTCTGCCTGCTGGGCCACCTACCCATGGATGGAGAAGGGTATCCCAAAGCAGCAAAAGCCTTCCAGCCAGGGCTGTCCAGCTGCTGTACCATACACAGCTAAATAACACCAGCCTGCCCAGTCTGAGATGGACCTTTCCACCAGACATGCCTCAGAGCCAGAGAAAGTTTTATTTCTCTGCAAATCCTGGTATCACTCCCTTGGAGTAAGAGGTGAAAAACATCTCTGACCTTAGCAGGGCTCTCAGTTAACTGCTACACTCATTAATAATAAACTACCACACTTTTCTGAATGCTCCTGTAACTTTTACCACATGTTAAGCCCCCCTGTGAGGATTTGGTTCTCATGGGTCCTTTTCCCACAAAGATAGATTTAAATTCTGCCTTTGACAAATTAGCAGGAAAACTTCCCTGGTGTTTTTTTAACAGGTGGTTCTTCCCACATCACCAGACTCAAAGTCCCTGGGAAATATGTTATTTTTACTTGACAGAAAGGTGAAAAAAACTGACTGAAATGTGAGAAACAAGCATGTGGGGTCGACAGACCTCACTGCCCACTAACCTGCCATTGCTCATTCATCAAGGCCGTTGCAGTGTGAGGGAAAGGAGTGATTCTTTTTCCTCTTCTGGGAACACCAGTCTGGAGAAAACAATCCCTGTAAGTCTGTACTCACCATTCAGCAGCAGAGCCAGGACAGCCCCATGCCATCAACTACCACTGGCCTCTCTCCAGTTTGTCCCCGCACTGGGAATGAGAAAAAGGCCACAAAGATGATGCAAAAAACTGTAGCACCTCTCCTGTAAGGAAAGGCTGAGTGTGCTGGGACTGTTCAGCCTGGAGATGAGAAGGCTCAGGGGGAGTCTCATCACTGTAGATAAATAAATGCCTGGAGAGAAGGTGCAAAGAGGATGGATGGACCCAGATTCTTTCCAGTGGTGCCCAATGCTGGGAACAGAGGTCTTGGACATAAACTGATACACTGGAAATGTCAATGTCACCTGAATATCAGGAAATTTTTTTTTTTTTTTTTTTCCCCCCTCTCTTTCTTGCTCTGAAGAAAACCAGTGACCAAACACCAGAAGAGATTGCCCATAGGTGCTGTGGACTCTTCATACTTGGAGATAGTCAAGATCCAATGGGACACGGTCCTGGGTAACTGGTTATAGATGGCCCTGCTTGGGCAGGGGGTGTGGATGAAATGACATACAGAGATTTCTCCCAGCCTCAACCATTCTGTGAGTCTTCAACAGCTGACAAAGACAAGCCTGCAGCTCTGACAGTAGGAGAAATCTTCCATTTCTACCTTGAAAACTGAATTTCCCAGTGATGAACACAGGACTTCTCCTTATTTCCAGGTCAATCTCTCTTCCACCCTGCTGACAGAGAGCATGCTCACCAAATCGGAGTGCAAGAGCTGCAGAGGAGCTTCTAATTCCTGAGCAGCCCCTTTCCTTTGGTGGACACAGATTGCTTCAATCCCATGTGTAACCTCCACCATGCCTGCAAGAGAAGGTATAGGAAAACAAGTCTGCTGTCAGCAACAGCCTGAATCATGTCTTAAAAATCTGTGGGGATTTGAAAACTGAAAACAGGATCAAACCTTGTGTTCCAGTTAGCATCCATCATGATCTTTTTGCCTTTACATTAATCCAAGAATGAGGAATAATGAACCTATTCTGCTGTCAGTTTAGCTGTGCATAAGCAGTATTGTTCTACAGGCAGGAAGACAGCAACCTTATCCTGTCCCCTCTGCAGAGGGAACCAAGAGGTGCATTTATCCAAGTTCTAGGGTGCCCAGATTTCTATTAAATGCTGTAAATGTTCTGTTTGATGGATTGTGTAGGAAGATTTTCTGTTGAAACAACTGAAGAGATTGCCCCTCAGGAGTGAAAGCCTTATCCCAAGGCACAGGCCTGAACACTTGGAAAGAGGAAAGAATTTGTCCAATAAAGAATGCCTGGAATTTAAGCTGGTTTCAGGGTATGCAAATGGAGTCTGCAAGCAGAGAGGGACTGCCCAGAGATGCCATCCTCTTATCTCTGTTTTCTGTATTCGTGGCATTCAGCTCCAGACACCCTTTGTTTAGAAGTAAAAGTATTTATATGTAAGTTCTGATGTGGAAAAGACATGTCTAAGTTTTAAAAATTATCACAAAAATTATCAAGGGACATTTTTGTTCCTCCCAACACTGCTAAAAGAAAACGGTATTTGAAGAACTGTTATCTCTGACATCTCTCAATTCAGAGTAGTTTTGGGACTATGTTCTCCTAGTTTAACTCAAAGGGCTGAGCATTTTGTAGATTTGTGCTGCTAATTCCCCACCCAAGGCACACAGGAACTCACTTGGCTGCTGGTCAGTCAAAGGCAAAATTGTGCTTGGCTCTAAAACCTGTCCACTCCCCTGATATCTGGGACCACCTGATGGGGGAGTTGACACGTCTTCCTCTACCTGTTCTGTTCCAGCAGCACAAATGCACCCCTGCCTTGGCTCTGGGCAGATAAGGGACCTTTGATAAGGGGTCTGGCATGTCAGCTGCACATGGTGCACCTTGGTAAGCTGTTCACAACCCTCTCATTTTATTTGCATTTTGCTCTCAGTGGTGTGAATTGTGCCTCAGCTAGTTCTTCCATTTGCTGGCATTTTCACAATGCCCCTATGAAAGTTTGTTCTCAGGCTGTTCTTACTCCCTTTTGCTCCCAGATTTTTTAACTATATTACTTTATCCAGTTTCTGGTCTTTTGGGAGAAGGTTCTGAGGCACCTCCTCAGCAAGGCCACTTTACACAGAGACACAAAAGGAGATGCTTTACAAGCTATTTAAGCCTGCGGTAATCTGTGACAGGAAGACTTCCATAGACCTTCCCAGCTGGGCTTCCAAAGATGCCACTGTCTTCTCTTCTTTGCTACTGAGGATCTGCCTGGCTTGCTCATCTCCTGCCAATACATGGCTGTCAAGTTTTGTACTGGTTCAAAATTTGCCACCCTCAGCCCTCTTCCTATGCCTACTCAGGTCTTGTAAATCTTTCATAACATTAACTCTACTGTATATTTGCAAAGATTTGTGACCTTCACCCATAGTCAATCATTACCCACAGTCTAATTGGTCTCTTTTCCCCTGCAGCACCTTCCTCACACTGCCATTGGCTGTAAATTATTTACCCTGCACTTGCAGAGCACTGAGTATCCCTCGAGGCATGCACAGCTCACAGTTCTCTGGTTTAGGCTTCCCAGATTTTCTGGTATCTCATGTAGATCTCTTTGCCCTTGGTTCCACCAGCATTCACTTCTCACTTTCAGTACAGCAGGCTCCTTCAAAAAGGTTCTGGACATAAACTTTGAATTTGCATTTTACACTTTATATAGAAGTGCAAAGTGGGCAGTAGCTTGTGTGGATGGAACAGATCACTGGCATGTAGTTTTGGGGGTTTGCCCTGTGTAGAATCACAGGATCTTAAAATCATTCCGTTTGGAAAAGACCATTAAGATCATCAGGCCCAACCATTAAACCAGCACTGCCAGGTCATTAAACCATGTGTCTAAGCACCACATTTACACTTTTTAGATAACTCCAGGAATTGTGACTCCACCACTTCCCTGGGCAGCCTTTTCCAGTGCTTGAAACTCTTGCAATGAAGATATTTTCCCTCATATCCAATCTAAAACCTTAATATAACAACCTGAGATAATTTCTGCTTGTCCTATCACTTGTTACCTGGGAGAAGGGACTGACCTTCACCGGGCTGCAATCTCCTTTCAGGTGGCTGTAGAGAGTGGTAAGGTCCTCTCTCCCCCTCCTTTTCTCCAGGCTAAACACCCACAGCTCTCTCAGCCATTCCTCATGAGACTTGTGTTCCAGACCCTTCCCCAGCTCCGTTGCCCTTCTCTGGACACACTCCAGCCCCTCAATGTCTCTCTTGCAGGGAGGGGCCCAGAACTGAACACAGGATTTGAGGTGTGGCCTCACCAGTGCCCAGCACAGGGGGACAGTCACTGCCCTGGTCCTGCTGGCCACACCATGGCTGATCCAGGCCAGGATGTCATCGGCCTTCTTGGGCACCTGGGCACACCCTGGATCATGTTCAGCTGCTGTCAACCAACAGGTCTTTTTCCAATGGGCAACTTTCCAGCCACTTTTTCCCAAACCAGTAGCTCTGCCTGGGGTTGTTGTGACCCAAACAGATCTATGGTAAGAAACACAACCAGACTTAGAGAGAATGTCGTGTCTCTCTGTCCATGGCTCATGTGCAGCTCTTCATCTAGCTGTCAAACTAAAGAGGAGAGATTTAGATTAGATATTAGGAAGAAGTTCTTTACTCAGAGTGTAGTGAGACACTGGCACAGGCTGCTCACAGAAGCTGTGGATACCCCATCCCTGGAAGTGTCCAAGGCCAGGCTGGATGAGGCTTGAAGCAACACGTTCTAGTGGAAATTGTCCCTGCCCATGAAAAGGGGAATGGAACTAGATGATTTTTAAGATTCCTCTCAAAGCATTCTATGATCCCATGATAACTGAGGATGACCACAGCATTTGACCTAAACTAGAGGTTTGGAACTCGCTCTGGAACTTCTAGTTCTACAGATTAGAAGTTTTATGTTTCACTTCCCAGCACTTCTGTGTCTAAGTCCCTTAGTTTTTTCTGTTCATCATGTGAACTGGTCCCAAGGTGTGCAGAAGGGTTTCTGTGTGGTTGCCACGTGCCCACTGCAGGGGGGCTGGTCCACAGAGACTGCTGGAGTGTGAATCAGGAGGGTGTCACCGGGAAACGGGATTCCTCAAAAGGTTGGCAGGGAGTCTGAGCAGAGCAGAACTTCCTTAAATATGCGGAGTTCCTTGGAAAATGTGTTCTGGTGCTCCCACTGGTGCTCTTGCAGAAAGCTGATGCCCTTTCTTTACACCTCGTGGAGTCTGAAGACCTGCGAGATGGTCTCCAAGGGCCGGCCGTGGGAGCAGCTCCTGTCTGCCCGGGATCTCGCGGGTGCCACCACTAGGTGTCACGGCTGTCCCACAGTTGCCACCCTGTCCCACAGCCCTGGAATCAGACAGGCTGCCCTGCTCTTGGCTGCTGTAGGAAACCACACAGTACTGGTACAAAGCCGGGGAAGGGGGCAAACCCCGTGCCTGGCTGTACTCTGCCTCCATGGAGGAGCCCGAAGGTGGGAAAATTTAGGGTATCACCAGATCCATGGGCTGGCTCAGCACAGCACAACGACGGGAGAGAATTGGAGGTGCAGCACTGACTTTTCAGATTGATCTGAAAACGTATATTCACAAGGCAATCTCATAAACAGGGTCTGCATTCCCGAGACGTCCCAGTGTACAGTCTGTGCACATGCTCACAGAAAGTTAGTATTTCTTTCACATGATTAATGGGTGTTTCAGCAGGTGCTTCAGTCACAAGTTTCACCCATGTCCTGCAATGGCGTTACAAAGTCTTAAACTCTTCCCTTCCTGTACTGTATTTCCAAAAGCAGCCTTCCCCAGTTCATGTTTAAGCACTGTGCACTGGTTTGGCGTGGGATAGTTTTTTCTGTAGTAGCTAGTATGGGGCTATGGTTTGGATTTGTGCTGGAAACAGTGTTGATAATTCAGGGATGTTTTAGCTGCTGCTCAGCAGAACTTACACAGAGCCAAGGCCTTTTCCATTTCTCACCCACCCCACCAGCAAGAGGACTGGGCGTGCACAAAGAGCTGGGAGGGAACACAGCCAAGCCAGCTGACCCTGACTGACCAAAGGGATAACCCAGACCATATGACATCATGCTCAGTAGATTATTTATTTATTTATTTGTTTGTTTTTTTGTTTATTTATTTATTTATTTTACTTTAGGCAGCACCCAGAGACAGAACTGTCTTTACAACTCAGCGATTACACAGCGATGATCTGAGGACTGGAAAAACCTGCTGGTATGAACTTTTTTTGCATGTCTGTTATCAAATCCCAAAAATCTCTCAGAATTTTTGATGAATTTCTATTCAACTTCAGCATGAGATCACTGGTCAAAACTGATTGATAATTGACCCAGAACAACAGATTGTATACAACCATGTATCTGGGACATGAAGAGCTTCAACTCTCGTAAACTTCAACTCTCCCAAAGTCAGACTTTTATTTAGCATTTGGATTTTTTAAAGAGTTTACCTTTAAGTCATTCCATCCAGTCTGAGGAAAGTGTCCCAGTCCCAAGGTTGTTGATTATTCTGATGATCTCCCTCTCATTTTTCATTACAAACTCCAATGTTAGTTTTATCCCTAATGGGAGATTATTAACTAAAAAAAAACATTTTAGTTCAATCAGAACTTATAGGATGGAAATATAGTTGGGATGCTGATTCTAAATTTTTTACTACCAAGTTCAAACTTTGCAATATTTGCTACAAAATATATTTTCTGGAAAATACTGTGAAATACAAGCTTCCATATCTCCCTAGCTCCCAGTCACACTGAAAGCCAACCAGAATACTGTCTCATGCCCAGAGGATGCCCAAGGATCTGCCAAGCCTCGCCAATGTTTCATCAACCAAAAGATTTCTGTTTCTGTAGGTGGAAAAACCATACCATGGGAATTACACAGGTAAGACTGTCGCCTTTGAGAAAAAAAAAATCTTGAGAGATAACTCTAAAGGACCAACCCAACCATCACAGAGAGATGCTAATTATGATTGTAAACCCCAAAGTCATCTAGGAGTCCTGAAATGCACATTTCCAGTCCATGGCACTCTTACATAACATAGTGAATTAAGCAGAAGAGATTGGCATACCATTTCTTTTAATCCTATTTATACACCTCAGTTTTGCAACAACCCTAAAGTGCAGCTAGCTCCCATCCATCTACCACCTATAAAAGCAAACATACCAGAATACCAAAACACCAGACACTAATTGCCACAACCAACATCCACCCACAATCTCAAAAGCAGAAAAATTAAAATGCAGCCTCAATTAATAATACCCACAATGTATGAAAAGCCAAATTGCCCCCAACATGTGGTCTTCATCTTTCAAAGCTGAAACTGCATCATGTTTGTCTAGAACCTCCTGATAGGAGGATATAAATTTCTGGAGAGTCTGATTCACAGCCTGCCATGATGTAGATTAGCCTGACTCCCTGTGAGAATGAGAATTAGAATTGATATTTGAACATTTATTGCCTGTGAGAGAAAAGCAGCTGGGCAGATCATGCTCAAGATGCATTGCTAGGTCTGCTGGGATGGGACAAGACCTCAAGGCTTCGGATGAATGCCTTTCTTGGGAGCTTCTCAAGTGAGAAGACCTATTTAATGAGACATCCCAGGTCAGAGCTGAAGGGTGGAGTCAGGTGAGAACAAATGCAGGCAACAGCAGAGGTTTTGCACCACACCACAACACCTATGGATAATCTTTCTATTATCCAAAGGACAGAGTTGCTCTGTGGCAACCATGACCATAGAGAAGACTGGAGAGAAAACTCCTTTCCTGGCAGTTCAGGCTGCAGTGCTAGACAGCTGGTGTCACAAAAATGTGCAATAGGAGCCTTGGACAGGGTTTGTGTCTTCCTTCCATTATAACTATGTTTTTTATTCATTTAGCCATATTGCCTGCTTATCTGTGGGATTTTCCACAATGTCCCTGAGAAAGTTGCACTATAGACACAAGGACCAAACAACCCAGATCAAGGTGCATTGTCTGAGAGCAAACCCCTCCCTCAGCCTTTATAATATCTTTGTGTTAGACCAGAACAAGCAGCACTTGATATGGTAAACAATTTTTCTGTCTTTCTGCCTTTAGAAGAAACCAAAACTCTTGAAGAAAGCTGTTAACAAAGAAGAACATGGGAAAAAAATTAATCTCTGGCATAATTTCAGGAGAATTTCACTTAAGATTTATCTGGTTTATACACTTATTCTGGGAAAAAAAGAAGTTCAGTGAAAACATTTGCATCCAGACATGACATTTTTTGCCAAAACAGCCCTGGGTTTAGGTATCAGCATCCCCAAAACAGCAACTTCAGCTGTGTTGGGACAGTGACTTATGTTTATAAATACAAATGTATACACATAAATATGTATTTTATCCATGTGTTTTTCAAATAAAGAAGTAAGGTTTCCCACATGCACAGTAGAAGACCCAGAGAATTCAAGGCTTTCCATGGCGGCTGTTTTTATTTATCCCTGTCATACCTTTGAAGGTGTTGGTTTCATCCTGAGGTTGGTGAAGCTGTGAACATTTTTATAAGTTGGAAAAAACTTTCTTCTACTGAATTTTAAATCTAGCTCATAATCCATATCATTTATATGGGAATGAGCTGGAGGTTCAGATTCTGACTGTGGCTGTCAAATATGGGGCCAACTGTAAGCACAATGCACCCAGCAATTTCCCACGTGCTGCCCATGTGCCATGTACATTACCCATCAGATAGGCTGGACTATTCCTGAGCTCTTCTACATGTAAATTTGGGATAGCCTTCAAAAGCACCTGGCAGCCTATGAAATGCTACATTGATGTATCAACACCTTTGGAAGCAGAGGGAAACCTTGACTAGCACAACAACCTGAAGGCACTGTAAAAACCTCAGATGAGAATTTTTTCCTCATGGGTAGATGATTTCTGCTCTTGGAGAGTTCAGTATGGGGTGTGTTAGTCACCAATGCTTCCTGCTCCTCCTGCTCCACTTAATGAAAAAAACTCACATTGTGGCACTCTGAGCTTTCACCTTTCATCTGCCACTTTCCTTCAAACCTTAGGGAAAATTCATTTAATAGGAAGATTCAGAGCTATTGCTCTATTGCATTTCAGGGGCAGCCAGCAGGAGAGAAGTGCAGAAGCCACAAGCATAAGAGGCTTCATGGTGCAGGTCTCCCCCTTCTGTTTATCTCAGAAATGCTTGAGTACAGGATGTTGCTTCTCTTGCCTGGGAGAGAAAAAACGCACATATGAAAAATCAATAAAGAAACAAGCTTTTAGCAGGGCTAACCCCAAGCTAGTCAACAGAAGAGAGACTCCTGGCTCTAGCAGTCAGGCTGTCTTGGTGTGTTGGATATTTTTGATTAAATTTCACATGTGCTGTGCTGTAGCACCTATACTATTCCCAGACTCTGTGCAGTAATGATGGGACCTTGGCAGACACAGTGTTAGGAGACCAGCTGTGTGCGTATCAAAGAAGCATGATAAACTTAATCTTATTTAATATATTTCTCCCGCAGGATTTGTTTGCCTCTCCAGGGCCTGTAATTCACCTGAAATGAAAAATCAGACATTCCTGATGTTTCGTGAACTCAGACTGTAATCTGGTTTTCAAGTTTTTATCAAACTTCGACTACTCAAGAGTGACTGAATGATATCATTTTTACTTGGTCCTGAAGCATGATAAACTGAAGAGCATGACCCATAGAGGTATAAAATGATCTTCTTTTTTTTCTTTTTTTCTTTTTTTTTTTTTCTGGAAGACAAAAGGTTATCTGCAGCCCAAGTTATCCATCTGTATTTTATTAGAGCAAAGAGACAAAACCAAGATTTCCAGCCAAAATCAACAACCTTGAAAATACAGTTCTGTTCACCAGCTTAGTCATCCTCCATGTTGCCCATTTCTCTGGGTTGTGAGCAAAACAAAGAACTAAAAAGAATAGTGTGTGTTACATTACGATCTCTACCAAACTCTGTAAGGGAAGCCAGAGAAAAAATGACTCACACACTGGGAAGAATTCCACCTGTTCCCATCCAAATTATGTTTCCCTGTCAGGCTGGAAGCAGCTGATGCACTGGTTCCCATGGGAATATTTTCATCCTGAACAAAATACACATTTAAAGCCACTTCCTGAGTTTGTCCTATTTATTGTTTGCATTTTGTGCTGCCCTCTAACCAGCACAGAGCCTGGTACTGCGTGAGCCCTTCTGCACCCCCAGACTTCAGCGCTGCTCCCAGTTTTTAAGGAAATTAAAGGTAACTAATGTAAGACAGGCATTACTATCTCCAGGACTGGGAAAGCCATGGAAGAAGTCCCCTGTGAAAAGGGGTTTATTGAGAAGCAGGAACAATAGGAAATGGATTTGCTTGAAGAGATATGCTAAAGACCTTGGAATTCCAAACAAAACCATGCCATATAAAAATAGGCTCACAAGATGTCTCCAGTAATGGTCTAAAATTCACTACCTAGAGATACTTCATGAATGCCTCTTCCAGTAATTGAGAATTGATCATTAAAAAGCTGGTTGATTATTCATAGAAGAATGCATAAGTAATTAAAAATCACACCACCAGTGCATCCCAGTCCCCAGATGGACTACAGACATCTCTTCCTATTCTGCATGGCAACAAAAAGAAATGGAGATAGGGACTGACCACAAGCAAGCAGATTTTATAGGCACTTTTTTCCAGCTGTTCCTCCAGATGCCTCAGAATCACAACTCTGTGGCTGTGAATCAGCCTTGAGCACAGGGAGACAATAAAGTTGCTCCATTGCATTCCTTTGTGGATGTCTGAGTGACGATGAGGAATGGTGACAGCAACATGTTCCTGCATCACCCTTGGTGGCAAGTGAGAAAATTAGGCATGAAGCTGGAATTTGTGGGCATGTCTGCACTGACTCACACAGGCAGATGTGAGCATGCCTAGATATGCTGTGAACTAGCCAAGAATCAATAAGATGGATGTGATTTTGTTGTGCCAGATCTGTATCCATCACTGGATTTCTGTGATTATCTTCTGAGGTCTAGTCTGAATGTTACCAATTTGTCTGCATGATCAACATTTCAGAGTTACTTTAAAAATGCAAAAATAAAGACCATTTGATATTTTTGAATAATTCAGAATAGTGTTATATTCTACAATTACTCCATTTGCTGATGATGAAACAAAGGCCTTTCACTGGTTCAGTCATAGCAACTGGAATATTGCAGAATGTCCCTACACAGCTGTTTTTCAAATAAAATTAATTGTCTTTAAAAGTGGATCCAATGAGCCTTTAGCTTAAAGTCATGAATCTCTCTGTTCATAGCATAGATTTGAGCCACATGTTTTACATTTTTCATGCCTGAGTCATGAGCTGAATGTCTGACTATTGACCCACGTTTTGGAGTGAATACGTCAAGAAATCCTTTGTGGTAACTGTAGTTTCCTGTCAGATGGAAAAATGTTGGAAGCTCTTTCTCATGAACTTCTGTCCCTTGCTGGCTCTATTTCCTGTCGAAGGCCTTTCTAAGTGGGTTGGCATAGTGACAAGCTTTATCTAATATGCAATTGCTGATTAGGGAAAAAGGGAATGTCAGTGGCAGTTTAGACAAACTATAAGGAATCTTCTTCCCTAGCTCACTTCTTCAGGCATGAGGTGAAACAATCTAAATGCAATTTGTGTATCATTCAGGCTAGAGTCATCAGAGCAGTTATTAGCTAAGATTTCTTTTGTACTTGGCAATATTTGCATCTCAGATGTACTTGAGCAGATAAGATTTTGTAGTGGTAAATGAGAAAAAACATTACTCTTTATAAACACAAACACTCTGACTGGGCACAAACAATTCTCTTGTCCTCTCTTAAGAGGTACTTAGGAGCTGTTCAGACCATGTGTTGGTTCCCTATATAGCATTCCCATTCACTATATAGCAAGTTAATTTCATAAATTCACATGGATTATATTCATTACTGCACAGACTGTGAGCTCATGTAATGACAAGGCCATTTAAACCCCTTAGCAGGCTTGATCCAGCTCTGATCTAAGTTTCAGCTTGCAAATGACACCAGTTTTGCAGGTATAAGGATGAGACATGACACTCAGCATGGAAATATCAGATTAAATGTTAGGAAAGAATTCTTTACTGTGAGGGCAGTGAGGCACTGGCACAGGTTGCCCAGAGAAGCTGTGAATGCCCCATCCCTGTGTTGAAATCAAGATTGGATGGGGCTCTGAGCAACCTGATCCAGTGGAAACTGGCTCTGCCCATGGCAGGAGGTTTATAACTACATGATCTTTAAGATACCCCCCATCACAGGCCATTCCATGATTCTATGATGTTCAGGGAGAACAAAGTCTTCACGGATCTGAACTGGACCAAACCTTTGCTGGTGTAGAGCCAAATACCAGAACTTTCTTCCACTAATTTCTCTTGTCCCCAAAGAGATAATGGTGAGCAGGAAGGTGAAGTAGAAGAATGGAAGAAAGGTTGAAAACCTCCAATAGCTGTGCACAGGTGTTCAGGACATACTGCAATCACACCTTTTCTAAAACTTGTCACATAGCTTTAGTCAGCAAAGCAAAAATCGTCACAGAATCATGGAATACTTTCAGTTGGCAGAGACCTGTAAAGGTCATCTAGTCAAACCCCCTTGCCATGGGCAGGCACATCTTCAACTAGATGAGGTTACTGAGAGCCTTGACCAATCTGACCTTGAATGTTTCCAGGGATGGAGCATCCACCACCAATCTAGGCACCACCCTCAATACAAAATTTTTCTTCTGTATGTCTAGATTCAACCCACCCTCTTTTAGCTTAGAACTCTTACTCCTTGTCCTCTTTCATCAGGGTTTGCTAAAACATCTACCCCATCTTTCCTATACATCCCGTGGAAGTACTGGAAGGCCATAATAAAGTCTCCCTGGAACCTTCACCAGGCAGTAATGACGTGATTTTCAGTGCAAGGGGTATAAGTGTACGGAGAAGCTCTGTAGCAGCACCCCAGCTGTGGCTGCCGCTGGCAGCAGGAGACATCTAGTGGTGTTCAGCCGTAAATATAAGGATTAACAGCAGACAGTGAATCATTCTCCTGGCTCCAGAGTAAGGTTGCCTTTTTCAAGCGCTGCAGGAACAGCTGTGTGCTTTCAGGAAGCATTTGTACTCCTCCTCTTTGCAACTCCACCACATATATCTGCATTGCACACAAGTGAGGTATTTATGTGCACAGGCTAGAGGTGACAAGTTTTAATTTGTATACTTAGATGTATGTGGAGGAGGAAATCTACTAGAAATTTGTCTTTTAATGATGTTGTGAACCAAGCTGATCAAAAAGATCGTTTGTAGGTTTTTTTTACAAAATTACAATGCTGAGTTATATCGTAAAAGCCTGAACTAAAACTAAATAGCTGATAACAACACATAAAATTATGTTACCCCTTGGATTGAGACAATGCTGCAAAAATTTAGTGTCACATCCCCAGCAACATCACTATCACTTGCCTGTGTACCCCTTTATTACCTCTCCATGTCAGAGTACAAGACTTAGAGCAAGTCCTCAGAGAAACTCCACATAATACCTTTGCCGTATAGCTGGAGAAGGATGGCTCACTTTATTTGTTCACTTATTTATTCAAAAATCACTTTGAAATGGAAGTGAGGAAGGCCACTGAAAAGGCTGCATTGGTTCTTTTTAGCTGTGTAAAACATACCTTTCAGATGGATTTTCAGTACAGTGCCCCTTTAGCCCTGATCCAGAAAAGCACAGGAGTCTGAGGCTGAAGTCAAACAGGTACTTATGTGCTTTGCTGAACTAGGGCCAGAATGCTGAGTGCTTCACACAGTCAAATCTCTGGTGCAAAAATAACACCAAAAGATCACCAGAAGTTCCAACTGTGCACTCAGAATTTATTTCTATACTGCTGGAAAATAAACTTAAGTGCTGATCAGAAACCAATAAATAAGTTGAATTCAAATGCATATGGCCGACTCTTTGGTAAAGTTAACATTGTGAGCATGTCATCAATTTTGCACAGAATATCCAGCCTGGTAAAGCAGAATTTTTCTTGAAGTCACTGCTTTTCCTTGATCTGTTAGTTTTTGAAAAAAGAAAGAAAATAAGCATCCAATTCAAGTTGCACATTCCAGTGCTGCCTCTTGGATATTATAATATTACAAGCAACACTTTGTTTGGACTGGAATATTGATTTACAATACTAAGAGAATCCCATAGCAAACATCAGGGTACCCTAACCCAAAAATTTATGTTATGTGAATGATGTTCTATAAGATCACTGTTAAAAGACCCTCCCTCTCTTTTTTCATCTGATGTCCAGTGTCTGTTTCCCTCCCATCATGAATCATTGTGAATAGTCTGGCTCTATCTTCCTGACAACCTCCTCATAGATATGGAAAGGCTGGTATTAGGTGCCCCCCAAAACTACTCTTCTCTGGGCTGATCAGGCCTGTTTTCATCTGCCTCCCCCTCGCACAACATGTGCTCCATGCCCCTGACAATTTTGGTGGCCCTCCACCTGACTTGCCCAAGTTCATCACTCTTTTTCTTTTACTGAGGGCCCAAAACCTGGTCACACCACAATATTCCATGTGTAGTCTAACAAGTGATTGGTAGAAAGGAATAATAATCTCTTCCCTCCAGTATCTTCTAGCTACACTCCTGTTAGTACAGTACCAAAACTTGTTTGTTTTCATTGCTGCCAGGGCACATCCCTAACTTACACCTGGGTTCTTGTTGTTCCCCAGTCAGTCATGTCCAGCCTGCACCACTGCCATGAGTTCTTCCTTCCATGGGACAGGACTTTGCAGCTTTGTTCAATTTCATAGGGTTCCTGACCCATTCCTCCAACCTGTCCAGGACTTTCTGAATGACAGGCCTGTTCCCAAGAATGCCAACTGCTCTTCCCCTGATCCTCCCCTGGCTCAGTGTACCTGCAAAGCTGATAAGGTACATTCTGTCTTCTCTTCCAGGTCATTGACAGAGATTTTGAAAAGAATACCTCCCAGGACAAAGATGTGGCTATCTCCACTTGTACCCAGCTTCCAGGAAGAGTACAAACAAATCATTCCGTGAGATTCTTTGAACCTGATGGCCCAGCTGGTTATTCAGCCTCAGACAGTAATCCATTGAGTCAAACCTTAAGAACCCACCTTGAAAAGATGGATGCTGTGACTCTTGTAAATCTTGATTAAGTCAAGGGAGACAACACCATTCTTTCTTCATCCTCAGACCCACTTGCATCATCTTAGAAGTTAAAAATTGTCTAATCCATAAAATATATATGACCTTTCTCCACTACCTTGCTCCAACATTGAGTCACTTGGATGGAACATTCTGAGTTCATCTTCTTCCTGTTATGAACTTGGTACACAAAAAAAGAAATGACACAATGTCAATTTCAATAATGAGTGAGGCAACTTATTTCACTTAGAAGGCCAGTCTGGAGACTCTGAAGCATGGCTGCAGTATCTTCAACTGAACCTTTCTATCATTGTATCTCATCAGCTTTTTAATTGACCTAATATCATGTAATCAGAGACATTAATTCCATAATTTGCTTTCCTTTTTAATTCTTGAAATAAAAACTGTGCCCTCATTAACAGAAAGGTGGGCTGAGTGGACGAGCCACACACCAGGCTGAAAATTTTAAAAGAGAATCATAGAATGGCTTGGGTTGGAAGGGACCTTAAAGATCATCCAGTTACGACACCCTTGTCATGGGCAGGGACACCTTACTCTAGACCAGGCAGATCAAAATCCTATCCAACCTGTCTTTGAAAACCTTAAGGGATGGAGCATCCACAACTTCTCTGGGCCACATGTTCCTGCGTCTTATTGGAAAATAGAAAAAAAATAGAAAAATAGCATAGGAACGAAAGGGGGGAGGGGAAATAAACTGAAAACACTAGGAAAGATGTTGTCATTCTTGTTTGTGATTAGGCAGCAGCTCGGTGGCAGGGCAGGGCATCCCTCGGGCTCATCGGAGCCTGGCGCAGCCCGGTGGGCGGTGGTTCAGCACCATGGCCAGCGCCCGCCGCGCCCCGAGGGGGGCTGCGGGGATCCCCCCGCGCAACAAGGGAAATTTTGCTGGGAGCAAATGTGTTTTAATTTGGACATTTGGTTTGGAAATGATCATGTGTTTTTTGGCAAAGACTCAGTGCCTTGCATTGGTTCTCCCTTTTCACAGGTTGGCCTCTGCCATACATAAACCAGGTGTTTACACCCAGCAATTCTGCAAGAGTAAGAGCAGGCGCTACTGGCTGGCCCCTGCTGTCCTCCCTCCCTGCTCATTCCCCACAGCCAGTATGGGAAACTGCCAGGGATAAAATGATGAGGACATCAACAGTGAACCTGCCTTGACCCCCCAAACCAACCCTAAGCCAGCAGCCAGGACACAAAGGCAGCAGACATGCTAACAGCACAGTGCAATTCACTCAGCAAATGCAGTGCAAGAGAAGATCAGTTTAGACCCTTACTGTTCTCTCTAATGCTTATTCTAAGAAAGTAGAATTTTGTGGTTTTTGTAACAATGGGCCAGCCAAAGCACTGTGGTTTGAGCAGGAAGAAATCAAGTTGCACTCTTTGGAAAATGTTTATAGAGAGTGGAAAATAGAGAAAAATCCTTTGGACCCTGTGTCAGAGACACATATCTTTTCTTGATGCTGTGTGCACTGCTTGGATTATTAAACTGGCTGAGGGAATGGTATAGATTTGTTGGTGCACAATGAGCCCTTGACAGGGCTTGAACCTACGTCTCAAGCACTGTCAGTACCAGACCATCAGAGAAATGAAATTTAGAGCATTTGTTAGAGAAAACACCACTATTCAGTGCTACTCAAGAAATAATTTTCTACATTAAAATAAATCCTTTTACAGACTAATATGTTCTGGAGGTGGTTGAGGTTCCACTCATGCAGGGAATCAGAGTCCCAGTTATTGTAGGCTGATCTGGCATAAAGCAGGTTACAGGGTCTTACTATTTAAGAAAAAAAATCCTGTGCATAGTTTATGATAAATTTCTCTGTCATAGTGCACTTTTTTTGACAAGGAGTTAAAGAGTTCGGGATGCTGCAGTTCATTCTAATGGAGCAGATCTGAGCAGACTGGACTGCACTGGCTTCCTATAATCTTCTAAATCTGTGATGACATCTGTCATTTCTCTGGAGCCAGGATTTTGCCTTACTATGTTAACTGGATGACTCTTTCCAGACATATGAGTACAGTTGAAAATACAGAGGATAATTCAGTGGTATTTCTACACTGCCCAAGAAAGCACGGAGCAGAAATGGCACTAGTCCATCCATAGGGAGAGTCTAGCTGCCCAGGACAAGGCTGCTTAGCCCAGTCACAGCATCAGAGTGACAGAGCTGGGCTGATCCTGGTGCCAGGGCCAAATTGTCTGTGCTGCCCTCCATGATACACACAAGTTTGGTCTGCTCAATTTCGTTATAAAAGCTTTTCTTATTTAAAAAGTTTGTGCTCACCTATTTGCATGATTCACAGAAACAACTTTATGTATTTAGGTATTATGTAATCTATATGTAATGAACTAGTTCATTTATTCTGGATTAATACCATGCTTTGTGAGCCATAAAAACAATGAGTTTCGGAATCATGGAATCATTTAGGTTGGTAAAAATTTTAAGATAATTGCAATCAACTGTTAATCCAGCACAGCCAAGTCCATCAGGAAACTATGTCCCTAAATGCTGCACCTCTGCATCTTTTGAATACCTCCAGCGATGGTGACTTCATAACTTCCCTGGGCAGCCTGTTTCAGTGCTTGATCACCCTTTCTGTGAAGAATTTTTTTTTGTAATATCCAGTCCTGGTGCAACTTGAGGCCATTTCTGCTTGTCTTATCACTTGTTCCATGGGCAAAGAGATCAACCCACATCTGGCCACAGCCTCCTTTCAGGGGTTGTAGAGAGCAATAAGGGGCCCCTCACACTCCTTTCTCCAGGCTAAACACCCCCAGCTCCCTCAGCAGCTCCTCACAGGATTCAGACCCTTCCCCAGCTCCGTTGCCCTTCTCTGGACATGCTCCAACCTCTCAATGCCTTTCTTGCAGTGAGGGGCACAAAACTGAACACAGGATTCAAGGTCAGGCCTCACCTGCAATGAGTACAGGGGGACAATCACTGCCCTGGTCCTGCTGGCCACACCAGTGCTGATAGGGGCCAGGATGCTTTTTTCTTGCATCTCAAGGCTGGGGGCTAATATTTTAAAAATGGAAGTGTTTCTGACATCCAGTCATCTGATGAAGGGCTTCTGAGAAGCAAGAATCTCTCATTGCTTTGAAAGCATATTTTTGACTTTCCAGGGTATTTTAAAAGTACCTTGAGTCAATCCTTAGTTGGTCTGATTCATGCAAATCAGACTTAGGTAAGTGAGCTGAGTGTGTCAAAGTCTTCTATCCCTATGGTATAGTCCATCTCAGCTGTCACAACATTTTATGTGTGATTTGTAACCCACAACACTCCTTGCAATGAAAGAACTGCCCTGTGAGAGTCTTGGTACCTCATTTTCCTCAGTATTGTGTCCAAGGTGGTATTAGAAGTTTGTGGAGTATAAGGGTACACCAACACTCCTGAATAGAGGACCAGAATTCAGGCTCAAGCACTGAGCACTTGGTCAGCCACACTGCTTAGCTGGTAGTCCTGTCCCTGTGTTGTCCTTGCTTTTCAAGGATGTCTTCTAAGCAACCACTCACTAAGAAAATGAATTACAGCAGCATATCTTGATTTCATCACAGAGGTATATCATTTGATGACCGCTGTAGATTCAGAAGTAAATGCAGAATTTTTTTAACTATTAAACTTTTTTAAATTATGAAAGGATAGAAGATTTTTTTGTAAAATACAGAAGATTATACATAAAGTTATCTTTTACGTTCCTTTTCTATTTTAAGAAAAAAGTCATTCAGACTCAGCCATAGGTTTAAGATCCTCTTCATCTTGCTTTTGGGGGAGGGAGAAAAAAATCTCATTTTGGGTAAAGAAGTTATCAAATAAACTAAATACTGGGCCAGGGGAAAAAACGGTCTGAGTAAATAAAAGAAACCATGCTCTAGCAGATTACTTTCTTGGCTGGGAAGAAACCTAACTAGACAGATATGAGACAGCATTAGAGACTGCAGCTGAACAAGCAAATTTACAGCAAATGACCTTACGCAGATTAACTTGAGATAACTGCAAAGCCTCTGATCACCCCCAGCCTTCCTTACTGTTTATTTATCATGTCTGACCTCCAAGAAGTAATTACTGGGAATCTCTGCTTCATCAGAGTAATCAGATTTATATTCTCATCCTAAATCCAAAACTGAGAACTATGCCAGGTACTAGGAACAAAATTGGCTCTATCCCAGCTGAACCCAGGGCAGTGAGATGAACACGTAGGCCCATGCAAACTCCAGACAGTGGACAACCACAATCAAAATGGTCATAACATGAGCAGCACAGCAGCAGACGTTTCCAGAAGTGTTCACTCTGATAATAGCCCTGTTCAGAAATTTTGCTTCCACTGATTTCCTGTGGCAGCAAAGGGACCCTTTGCTTCACTGTTTCAACCTTCATTGGCATGGGTGCTTCTGCAGTTGTACTTGACTTGCCATGGCTTTAATCCCATTTGGCAAATTTTACTTTTCTATCTGGAACTGGGCCTGGAAAGAATAGTTTAGAAGAAGTATGTGCAAGAAAATAGTTAGAAAAAGAGGTCACTGGAAAAAGTGTATCTTTGTTTAGCATTTAGTCAAAATGGTTGACAGATGTTAAGAATGACATATCGCACCAGATGTTTTAGGAAAAAGAAGCATCACAGCTATACCATGATGAATTTATTTGTTAACCTGTCTGGCAGATGCTGAAGGGAAGGATTACATATCAAACTGTAATCTGCAGTAATTTTGGAGTATTTGAGGAAGGTTAATCATCCTGTAAACTTGTGTTAGCTCCTCGGCTGACATAAAATAATGTAATTCCACTGTACTCAGTAAAATAAAGTTGATTAATACCAGCTAATACCCATGCCTATATTTTTTTTGTTTTCCTAATTAGAATTAAGATCAGAACATAAGCAGTATTCAGCACTCCTTCAGGAGTTATTCCACTATTTTAATTGTTAGAAGAATGAAATACCATAACCCTCATATCCTAAATTGAAATAATATAGAACACTACAAAAATCTGATTAGAGGAGGACATATTCTTGAGACTCTTGGTTTGTAATTTTTATTCTCAGTCACCTGAGAATTAAAATTAATTGTTAGCAGCCTAAATGGCTGCCCCAAAAAATAAACCAGGTTTCTGTTGGAGTATGTTAGATAGAATCAGGATGACAACTTTCTGTGGTCATGAAAAAAATGAAAATTAAATACAAATTTACAAATAATTTTAAGTATCTAAATTCAGTGGATAATACTCTCCATTCTATTATTCACCATCACAAATATGACCCCGAGAAATACCTCCAAAGCAGTAACTGCCTACTTGTTAATCCCACATACTTGAGAGATTAAAAGCTGGAAAACAGTCTTTTCAATTTCTGTTGAAATTTTCTATTCACTGGTGTATATGACAGCAATGAGCTATGATACGAGAAATTCCAAAGTTATATTTGAAGTATAGTATCTGTCACAAATCCTGATTTAGATCCTGCTGACAACGCCAATTTGTTGCAAAAGAGTGGTTTAGGCCATTTAAAGAATCACCATCAAAGGTATTAGCAAAAGCAGGTTTTACTATAAATTTGTGGAAGTGTGACTTTCAATGGCAAGGTTCACTCTAGTTCTGATTTCATGGATGAAGCATACAAAGGAAAATGAGATCAGAATCAGTTAAGAGTCATTTAGGCAGCAATTGGGGATAAAGAAAGGCAAGGGTGCAAAGAGTAATGGTGCAGAAGGGTTTAGCAGTAAGAACGGTACTGAAGAATATGACATGGGTGGGGAATGTTCCAGGGTTGTCAGGGAATGGCTGATTATTCCTGTTCTTGTCCTTCACTTAGCCAGGCATCTGTAGTACCTGATATGATCAAGGGACCCTTCGCCACCCAGCTCCTTACACAAAGGCCAGGGTCTAGCAGGAATCCCTGAGATCATAGAGCAAACCTGAGGAGGTGTGGGGGATGCACCAACACAATTTCTTATCAATTCCCTAACAATGTTTGCACCAAGGTAATTCTATTCATTGAAAGTTCGGTTTAACGGTGTTCATATACTCTTCACTGTTGCACTAGGGATTAACACTCCAAAGACGGTTCCCCAGGAGGATGGTGAGTTGTGGGGCAGGCTTGCCCAAACACCAGCCCTGTGGCCACAGAGACTCAAGGAGCTCCTTGCAGCAGCACTCAGAAGTTGTGCTTTTCTAGGAGAGCAGCAAGTCAATCAGTAAGTTCTCCAAATGAGGGCAAACACAATTCCCTCCAGCCACAGGGAGGTTTTCAGAGCTGATCTGCTCTCTGTGTCCCTCCTCAGCCTGGCCAAAGTTGCAGCCTGCTCTCACCCAGAGGAAATGCAGCCTGAGGGGCATCCTGGGAGAGACCTGGGCCATTCCCACTGCAGTGACATTTCTGGCTGGGGCACAATGGAGCTCTGCCTTTGGAGCTCTTCTGCCTCCACGCTGGTCGCAGAGCCAGGTGCTGAACCATAAGGAAGGGATGGAGACTGGTTCCCGGTGAGGAGAGC